>JAOXYD010202569.1:0-21737 GCA_028565735.1 Pinacopodium congolense
CTAGAATTGGTATAAAACTAATTTGAGGACCGAGAACATCATTATATAAGGTTCCACACAAAATTTCAAGGCCATAGGACTAGCCATGAAAAGTTCACAAAGAAAAGATCAAGACATGCTCATTTGAACTCCAGATTTGGTGCAAGTGATTTAGGGTCCCATTAGGAGCCATTTCAAAGCTTAGATTAATCTAAATTTTTATGGAGAGCAAGTTAATCATCTAAGGAACCTGAATACAAAATTTCATGTTAATTGGAGATGCGTAAAGGGAGTTATTGTAGAAAAGACGATCAAAGGTCCAAGCTATCAAATAAAACTACAATAAGGAGGGACAAAACGTAATACACTTAAAACAAATGCAAAGGACGTGCATGCATTGGATTTTAATAATAAAACAAAGACCTAGAGGGGATAGGAAAAAAGTTAAGTGGAGGCTAGACACAAAAATAAGACAAAAGACACAAAACAAAAAGGAAATAATAGGTTTTGGTAAGTGGGGAGTTATGGCTACACACAAAACTAAGGAGAAGAAGGTGGAGTTTCAGTTGAAAAAAAAATCAAAAACTCTTCTCTTGGCATATTATGCTGCTTTTTTTCTCCTTCCTTACTAGGCTTAGGAGAGGTTCATGTTAGCTGAACATCATTTGGAGACCAACCTAGCATGGTGGAGCTGAATGCACATGGAGTCCTCATCACCTTAGTCAACATTCACGGCTTTGTCTCCTTCATTCTTTGTTTTGCTTTTGTCTTGTTTTTGCTTTGAATTTACTACTATAAGATCTGCATTTGGCCATGTATAACATCTAGATTATATTCTCATGGTTTTCCATTCATGTTGGCCGAATGTTTAATGATTTAGACTTGGATTTGCTTTTTCGCTTCATGGCCAAATGTGTTGTTTTGCTAAGGCCGAATCTTATATGTTGTTTTTCTAAACCTTTTGATTATTCTATCATCCAATCTTTGAACATTGTTTTTCTTTAACATGTTAATGATAATTTCAGAATTACTTTGATTAATTATTAAGTTGTTTAAGGGTTTTATTTCATATAGTTTCAATTATCCCTATAGTATTTGGTTCACTTATGTTTAGTAGTTAATTTCTATGCATATTCTTAAGTTTTAATCCATTTAAATTTCAGTTTTTATTTAATTTTTAAATCTAGAATTTTTATTTTTATTTTTAAATCTAGAATTTTTATTTAAAGTGTTAAGTTCTAGATAATTGCTTATTAATTGAATTAACTTAAGTTTTCGTTAGATAAAGAGTTGGATTTGATTTCTTAGATTAGTTATTAGTTTTCCAGCTTTTATCTTTCTTGTTTAAGATTTAGATTTTAATATTTTCCATATTTGTTTTAATTAAAATTCAGCTTGGAGGAAGTGTTATTCCATGAATTTTTTTTATTCATAGTTTCCTTAGTTCATTGATGCTTCATAATTAACAATTGATGCTTGTTTTTAGGTTTTAATTCAAGTAATTTTAATTTTTGTTCATGTAGTAGGTGCTGGAATTTTTGGTTTGAATATTAATTTGAGTTTTGTTGAATTAGGTTTTAGCTAATTAATTAATACCTTAGTTAACTTAAGTTTACGTTAGTTTAAGTGTTCAATTCTATTTTTCAATAAGTGTTTTAAATTTTCCATGTTTTGTTTTTATTACTTAAGCATCATTTATGATCATTCGATCTTTGTTTTAGGTAGCTTAATCATGTGTGGCTAGTTTGTTTAGGGGATTGGATATATTAGAAAGATGAAAGGATGAAAATTGTGAGAATCATGTTAAATTATGCTTAATTAGATACTTGTTTTTCTAGGTTGGTTTGGAACTTAGGTGCAATGTCATGAATTAGGAGTTATCTCTAGGCTTGATAACCCTTAGGTAATTTCTTAATTTCAACAGCTAGGGTTAAGTGTGTGATATGTGATAGTCCATAGCAATTTCCCAAAGTAGCAATAGGCTAATTGAATTTATCAGGATACTTAATCAACTAACCTAGGGTTTCATATCTTTAGATTACACTTTCCAAGCTTGCGAGTTAGTGGCCTAACTTAGTCATTCCTTAATAATTAAAGCGTCTTCACTATTAAATCTAGAGAGCTTGTTCTAAGTTATAGATGGGGATAGGGGTATTTCTAGAACTTGTTAGATTTGCCTAATTTAGAGGAACTAAGGGCTTGAGAGCTTATTCGAGCCTATAGGCTAACGCCATGACTAGAGTACCTATCATTTAGATTCTAGGATCAATGATCATCTCGACATCCTAAAGATATCACCAACCCATTTCTTTGCTATTGGTATTAGTCTAGTCTAAATTTGTTTAGTGTTTATCTCTTTGTTTGTGTCTTTTGCATCTCAGTTTATCTTGCTTTCATCTATTCAGGGTGTTTAATTTTCTCTTTGGTGTAACAATTGAAATAACATTTGCATTCCAGATCTCTGTGGTTCGACCCTAGCTCACCGTTACTGCATAGTTTGGATAGTTAGGAATTTATTATTTGATAGCTTGGCTAATCATTCTACTACAGTTATAAGTCCTTTAGTAATATATGACATTCGCATGAATAAGTATATTAATGTGAAGTGTACTAGATCATAAATCCTAAAACTTAGGTGAATTATTGCTAAGATAGAAATGCTCCACAATGAAAGGAGGAGGAGGAGGAGGAGAAGGAGACATCACCTTAATAAGGTCAACAACTCTTAATTAATCTCGTGGGTCTAAAGAATCCTAGTCTTATCCTCCTAAGAGCTCTTAAATTTAAAGTAGTATTTCCTTTATTACTTATTGCCCCAAGTAGGGAATAGAAGGACAAGAACTTTAAGGGCTATAAAAGAAAGAGTAATTGGAATCGTGGTCAAAAGAAATAACCTGTAAACAAAGCACATCTATAGCTTTCTGAATCACTAACTCTATAAATAAATAAATCTTAAATAAAAATAATGTATAAAACTTCAATTCATATAAAATTTTTCGAACGTTATTCAAAGGGACATGAACTATACATTAGTGACTAAATTGTCAAGGTTGATCAAATTAATACATAATTAATCAAATTTAAGTAACCTTAATCATGAAAAAGTTTAATTAACTCTTTAATTTCATAAAGTAGTTAAATATGTTAAATTTGACCAAAATCAATGAATTCTAAAAAATCTCTAAGTTTGATAATATATGCCCAAAGAAGACATATGAATATATATTTTATATATTTTTCCTTTGGTGAAATTAAACATTATCAAATGTGCTCTTAATTACATTAAACATGCATCATTTCATATATATATATGCATAGTTTTTCAACAACTTTGAAAATCCCCAGCTTTTAACATAAACGATGCCCAAAATACCAAGTCATGAAAAATCAACATAAAAAGGTGTATTTGGCGTTTGAAAATCTTAAACCAACCTCCAATTGAATAAAAAATCTAGTTATTTCAAGAAAAAAATAAATTATTTTAATAATTTTGGGAAATTCCCAAATTTTAAAACTTAGAACATCATAAATTCAAATTTGATGGTATGAAAACAAATTTGAACAAGATTGAAATCATATTGTTCATAATTCATGAAAAGAATGTATATTAATCATATATTTATTGAAAAAATTCAAAAACTAGTAAAAATTGATAGTTTAATAAGGTTAGGGATTTTCCAGATGATTTAATGCTTGGTATTAATGGAAAATCATCCTAGAGATGGGGTTTGTTTTTTTAGGATGATTTTGCCGCCTATCACTCATTAAGGAGGGGGATAATTGTCTAAGAAAGGGTTGTCACTTCAAAATAGGAAATTGTTTATAAAATATAAGAAGATGCTGGAACCCTAAGGAAAATGAGGCATTTATCATAAAACTCAAAATGAAACTAAAATTATAACTTTGAAATAATAAAAAATCAATAAAATATTTGATTTCAAAGGAATTTTGAAGGAAAAGAGTTTTAAGTATAGATAATGGAGGTTGGAGGAGGAAAAAAAGGAGCTTTAAAACACATGAAAAATTGATCACAATTGTTCAATTAGTTGATAGGATGCCCATATCGAAGGCCTCAATAAAAGAATATTATAGGATGCCCATATCGAAGACCTCAATAAAAGGATATAAACATTATCTTCCTTAATATTTCATCCTTTATTTAGCTAAAGGTGCATGATCTATTAAATTATGGTTGAAATCTAAAATTTTGACATTATGTATATTAAAAATTGAGGTTTTATCACAAGAGCTTTAAGGAGATTTAGACATATTATTTAATGACCTAATATGCTAGTTAAGAGATATAGGACCTATAAGTTGAGGCCCACCACTCATTTTCTCTTACCTTCATGTTCATGTTCATCTACTCATTCTATTGCTATGAATAATGTGTAATTTTATCTTACAATTATAAAACTTACTATTCTAGATCCCTTCATGTTAATACGGTTATCCATCTTAACTCTTTAGATTTTTTTAAGTGCTATGATCTAGTTTAGTATTTCTTTGTCAAGGTTAGGAGTTATTGCATTATAGGAAATCTAATGTAATAGCTGGTTTTTCAAATTGGGGGATTCAAACCCTAGACTATGGCTTATAAGTGATATCATGTGTGTACGCTATTGTTATGCATATGATATCATTCATATGCATAACAATAGCGTACACACATGAATTATGAATTAGTACACATTGCAAAGAATGTATATGCTCTCAATTGACTCATTCTCAGGTATGAAAAGTTAAAATAATCATGATGTGAATTGTGTATTGTGTATGTCTTCAATTTTGGGTTGATTGACTATAAGAAATAAATTTAGAATTAATTGATACAATTAGAAAATTGTTGGGTGACAAAAAATGCTGGAGAATTAAGATGACTAAGTTTAATCTTATGAATTACTGACATTTGGTATGGAAAATTAAATGACAAATGGCATAGTTAATTATTTGACATATGGCAGCAATGAGTGGGTGATTAATTAAACTAAAAAGCAAGAAAAATGGAGACCATGCTCAAAGACATGTGGAATTGGAATATGGAGACACCTAGCACATAAGGTGTCATGGTTGTGTAGCAAGATGAGTTTGGTTAGTTTTGTTTCTTCTCTCTTTCTCTCACCACCGAAACCCTCTCACTCTTATAGCCCTATATTTTGTCCATTCTTGTGTCCATTTTCCACACTAAATCCATGCTTTTACCCTTCTTAAGATGGTTAACAAATCAGTTTTTTTTTTGTCTTCTCTTTTATCTAAAAACCAACCTAATGTTACCTTGAATTTGTGTTGATTTTCTACATGCATGGAGAGCTTATTTAGTTTGATTTTTAGGCTAGAATTTGACCTAGAAATGTAAGTAAAAGATTTGTATTTATAGCATGGTATGATAGACAATTGATGATGATGAGTTAAGATAAAATATATATGATGTTCATAATTGATTATGCTGGAAATTTTTGTACGAACTTGGGTACTTTTCTGTTATGTGTTCCTCTTTCTACCTATTTTACATATCTATAGAGCATGGGTTTGAATAATCTTAAAGAATGAAAGTTGTATAGATAGGTCTTATCTTTACCTCAATGAAAACGGATTGATAAAAGAGTGATTAGAGCCTGATTTATGCTTGTTTTTCTACTATTGCTTGTGATAGACCCCTGTGCAGGAACCTTATATTATTTCCTAATATTTGAGAACTTTAGAGCTTGAATTAGTCAAAGAATAAACCATGAAAAATGATCATTGATGTCTTATTAATGGTTCTGTGAAACAGTATGGCCAGATGATATCTTGATAAGTTTCTATAGTTAATTTATTGCTAATGATTGGACTGTTTTGATGTTGATAAGTTCAAATTTGGAAATTTTGATTTGTCTAAGGAATAAATGAGTTCTTTTCATGAAAATATGATCTTAAAAGATAAGAATAATGTGTATAAGGTATAGAGGAATGAGCATTGAAGAACTTGGGGTAATTCTGAATGAGATTTGGGTAAATGTATGCATATATATGGCTGGAAAAAGTTTAGAGAATATATAGATATAAATTGCTGAAATTTTTGATTTAAAGTAACAATTGTGTGTTTGTTCTAAGAAGTTTTTTATCATGACAATGGTCAAGGATAAGTGTAAAGTATGGTTGATGAATTTGGAGTAACTCAAGCTAACTTAAAGATACAAACCTGATTTCATAATGTTAGTATATAAATTTTGTTTGAATGGTCTTCAGATGTATAGTATTTGAGTAAGGATTCATACCTAAGAAAGTCAATTGAGCATGCATTGAACATAACACATATACATGTGCATGATTGGGTACTTATGTAATTAAACAAGTTATTAATGTTTACATAGATGTGTATTACATGATTTAGAAGCACAAAGGGACCAACATCATCCAAACATTGCCAGCACATCTAAACAATAGCTATCTGGAGCCGAAAGTGAGCTAACCTAGGTGATTACTCATTATGTTTGAATTTATTTTCATAAATTGTTAGATATTGAACTATTACTGATATGATTATGATAATTTCAAATCAATCAAATGTCTGAGGAGTTTGATATTCGGGACTGTATTAGAAGTGTTTGCAAATTGAATGTGCATATGGAAAATGTGTTCTCAACTATATGTTGAATGCTAGATTGAGATGTAATGAATGTGCTATGTAACTATGCATACTAAATGAGAATTATTGATAGAATAATATGTGACTTGATGCATTTTAATTACATTGATATGCATGATCATATAAAGGAGTTGTGATAGAATTGACCAACGTGAAAAGATCTTAAAGATCATAAATGTGAACATATAGCCACAAGCTTAATGATTAATGAACCTGGTATCCACAATGGGTACGGGACAGTTAAATTAGGTGCTCGGTCACATCAAAATAAGAAAGAAAGTGGAGTCTCATGTGCAATGTGTATATATCTTACATGTATCATATGATTCTTTTCAAAGAATGATGAGATTGAGCTAATATACTATTATGTTATGTTTGTGTACATGTGCATGATTGTGACATAGTACTGAAGCGTGTTGATATAGTGAAATGCAATATTTGTAGTACATTTTATATAGAATAGTGATGTTTTGGTTTTGTAAATATATATGGATGATGAGATGTAGTGACTTTGTAAATGAAAATTTTTTTTAAATGAAATGAGAAATGTTTATTACTTATGTTCTATGATGCCTTAATAGTGATTATGATTACTCTAACATGTCATTCTCAACGGGTATGTTCTTAAATATCCTATGGATGTTTAGGTATATGTTCTATGGTAATGAGGTGTTACATTTTTGGTATCATAGCATAGTTTGGCATCCTTAGGGATATATATCATGGCATGTAGACATGATATATAGTGAGAGACTCATCTAGTGATTACCCTTATTGTTTGATATAGGTCATCTGTGATAGGAGATCAAGTCGCATAGTCAACTAACTTTGAGTCTATAGGAGCCAATAGAGAGTCTCTAGTACCACAGGTTGCTCAATTGCCTCCGAGAATTCCTAAGAAGAGAGAGAGGAGGTATGATAAACTCAAAAAGTAGGGAGTTGTGGACTTCTATGGAAGTACAGACCTTGCTGAGGTAGAAAGTTGGTTGGAAAGAACAAAGCTAGTATTTGATCAGATGGACTGTAAGTCCGATGAAAGGTTTAATTACATAGTCTCGTTGCTTCAAGGTCCAGATTATCAGTGGTGGAAAATTGTTCTTAGTAGTTCCACCCAATATTGTCAACTTACTTGGGAAGACATCCTGAGGTTCTTTGAAGAGAACTATTGCCCAATATTTACTTAAACAAGAAAATGAAGGAGTTTTTAGATATGAAATAGGGAAGTTTGATAGTAACTGAGTATAAGTTAAGGTTTAATTAATTAATGAAATATGCTACTGCATTAATTCCAACTGAAGAAGACAAGTGTAGGCAGTTTGAAGATGGACTGTATATGGAGATTAGAACGAGATTGGCCATTACAAATTTGTGTAGTTTTATTGAGCTGAAAGCTGCCTCAATTAGAATTGAGCTGTTACTAAAAGATGGGTAAGAAGAGTACATGCAAGAGTTTAAAATGAAGCGACAGGGTGAGTCCTAAGCTGATTCTGACAGGAGATTAGGTAAATGCCATAATAGAGCATTCCAATCCCAGACTAAATCAAGACAGTCAGGATTTAGACCGAGTGGTGGCTTTGCTTAGATTGGTAGTGACAGAGGTCAGCCATCTGAGGGGATAAACTTCTCGAGGCCAAAGACAACAGATGCCTGATTGTGAGCATTGCTAAAAGAAACATGGTCGAGCACTTAACTAAACACCTTAATTAAAATATATTTCTAGTTGACTAGAGAAGATCCTTACTCTTCATCCTTCTGATAGTTTGTCTCAAACTACCGAATAATAAACCTAACAGAATCTTACTATATGGTAGGTTGAGTTAGGGTCGAATCCATAAGGAGCTAAGGATATTTTAAAGTTATTTCTACTGTTGCATGAAAAGAAAATAAAAAGAAATAAAAACCTTAGATTTTTGTGAAATTGAAAAAAATATAAAAAGCAACTTACAAAATTAAAACAAATAAGCACAAAAGCTAAAAATAAGAAAACACTAAATAATCTAGGATTAACTTTGAGATCTCTAGACATGCAAAGCCTTTCCTAAACATTTAACTAGATATGAAGCTATCTTATAGGCAGTATATCAACCTATTGAATGCTCTTCCTAATAAATCAATACAGGTCTATTAAATGCCAACTCTCATTGTATATCTAACACAGATTACCCAACTCACTCTCTTGATTTGTTGTAGGATTTAAACTCAATAAACAACATAAATATCTATAAAATTAAATCAACAACCAAAGGTTCACAAATAATTCAAATAATAAACCCTACAAATATTTTAGCCACTCATAATAAAATTAAGTTCAATCATGTCTATATTCTTTAAAATGTAAAATATAATAAATTAAATTAAATCTAAAAAGAAAATATTGAACTTGTTGAACTCTTGAAATTTTTATGCTTGAGGTGTTTGGAGCCTGTTTGTCTTGTGGCTAGTGGCTGCTCAAAAATTAATTTCCTGTTTGTGTTTGTGTGTGTGTCACCTGCATTCTATTCTTTTTGGTGTTCGAATCTCCACTTCTGTCTCGCGCTCTTAGTGTGTGCTGCTCGGCTGTTGCTTCCTTTTTTTAGTTTGTCTGCCTCTTTTCGCTTCTTGTCCGAATCTCCGCCTATCTCTAGGGCTGTCTCCCTCTTTTCTTTTGATTTAATTTCCAGCTGTTGTCTTCTTCTTTAGGGCTTGGTAGACTTAGTGGATGTAACTTAGAGGTAAGTCCATGAATCAGGCCATCAGATGGAGCTCTCGAGTCCATCCAGGCGCGGATCCAATGGGTGTAGTAGAGCACTCCAGCAGGTAGCGGGATCCATGAGCAACGATAGGCTTGGTCTATGTGGCAAGTGAGCAGTGAAGGGCTCTCTTTATGTGGGTCCAGGCTCCATGCGTCAGAGGTCCAAAGTCTAGCGGGTGGGAAGGCCAACGCCAGGCAAAAGTCCCTGCAGCCCATGCATTCCAGTAGCCTACTAGGTCCATACAGCAATGGCCTCGGTGCATACACGAGTGAACTTGTAGCAAAGGGACTCTTTCTAGGCCGATCCATGCATTCGGGTCTAGCAGCTGAGGGCTCCAGCAACTCCAGGTGGTTTTGGGTTTGGTTGCCTGCTCCCTCTCTCCATCTTTAGTCTATGATTCATGCTTCTTCTTCTTTTTTTCTTCCTTCCAACTTCAATTTTCAAATTTAATTTACTTGATATAATAAATAAATATACCAATAAGATTTAATTCTAATAAAAAATCAATAATTAAATAATAAAACATAAAATAAAAATAAAAAATTTAAATGATCAAAACTTACTTCAAACTAATGCAAAACATAAACAAAATAATAATGAAGATTATACTAAACAAAAATACACAAAATAAGTCTTGAAACACAATAATATTAACCTATTATGTAAGAAACATAAGCCAAACACTTATAAAAACCTATACTAATACACAATTATCAACTTCCCCACACCTAAACCTTTGTTTGTCCTCAAGAAAAATCAAACATAACCATTCAATTCCATTACTTCATTGTCACAAAGATCAAAGCATGCAATCCCACAAACTTTAGCCAACTCAAGTATTAAGCTAATATATATATCATAACTACTTTTCATTAGTGTGCATAAGCAAAATCAACTTATGAAACCATTGCTCAAAGATAAATATAAATGTCAAATGAATCTTCCTCACGGTTTCACTCATTTCTCTCAAATGTTTTATGGTTCATGTTTCATTCAAACTTCTTATAGGAAGCTACACTATCATAAGCTTGCTAATACACAAATTCTTATCCGTAATAATTACATGCTAAAAATAGATCAAAAGGACTTGTTTTGGGTTGTAATAGGGTTAGGGTCAAGGTGGGTTAAAAGGGTAAAGGGTTCATCGCAAGCACTCATAAAGTATCAAGTGCACAAGGGATAACAAAGATAAACTTATGAGATATACGAATGAATAACACTACTACTCAACACTTATTGATGCTTCTAAATGTTATTCCTTTTTCTTTTCTTTTTCTTTTCTTTTTTTTCTTATTTTTCTTATTTTTTATTTAACAATAATAACTAAACAATAAATAAAATAGTAGCTAAATTAAATGTGCTCAAAGAGTAGCAGTATCGCTAAACTCATCTCAGAAAAAAAATGTAATAAAAAATATCAACTAATGCATCACTTAATACTCTACTAAGCATGTGAATGGGTAAGGTAATGAGGTTTTGGGTTTTTAAATGGGGTTTTTTCAAGAAACAAAAGGGTTAAGGCCCAAGTTGCAAGGGATAATAAAAGGTAGGTCATTTAAGCCAAGAGTTAACATAAAAAGGGCCTTAATCATCTTTATTAAGCATGCATCTAGTAGACTCAAAGTGGTTCAAAGCATGTTCTGAAGGTAATAACCTAAGGAAGCATCACACATATAAAGAAATGAAATGACTATGGATAGAGTCATATAGGCTTAATTCTCATATTGACTCAAACGAAAATTCATTATGCATCTCTACACTACCTTATTACTCAAGTATCGAGTTCTGAATAAGCTTATTCAACCATTTTCATCATTTAGTATGGTTTACTCTCTACTCAAGTAGCCTAATCCGAGTTCAATCTTGTATTCAATCACATTCCAACTAGCATGATAGAATCTCATGATAACACAAACCAAAATGATTCAAGTATGGATCCATTACTTACACAAAACAACACCCTAATGTGCAAAAAATATTCATCTTATGTAACAAAATGTAAACAGTGCAAACACAAATGCGAAAAAAGAAAAGACTACCTCCCCACAACACATTGTTCTCAATATGGAAAGTAGAACAACAAAACTCAACAAACATACATAAAAAAACAAAATACAAAGAGATTAAGGGTTAGAATGGCTTATGCTGGTGTCCATTATTCTAAGGTGTAGGAAATTTTCTTCTGCTCTTCCTTTGGTCCTCCAATAAGCTGTGATGCACAACAGTTCTTCAAGCTTCACATAATCATCACGTCACCTAAAAATTAAAAGATTAAGAGGGAAAAAAAAACTAAAGATCAAAATAACTTAAAAATAAAGCAAACACAAAACCACTCAAAGAAACACTAAACTAAACATAAAGACAAGAAAATTAAAAACAAACATGCTAATTTAAAGTCATTAGCTTGACCCTTGGCATATCAGCACTATCCATTGTCAAATGGATGTTTGAACCCAATAGGAAGCATGCTTAAACTCTGTAAGGAGCTTGGAGCAACTTCCCTTGATGTAGGCTCCTAATCAGCACGATGCTCTAAAGCTTCAGAGGAGTGGAATCGAACTGCTTCATCATTGAACTCGAACGTCCACTCTCCTTTTTGAACATTGCCTTTCTCCCAAGATGGTCTCTATAATGATAGAAGCGATAAATGTGGAGACTCATCATGATGTTCGACACCTAGCTTGCTTGGCCACAACTCATTCTCTAAGTTAGCACTATATAGCTCTTCCTCTTCTTCTTCCTACTCTTCCACTTTATCTTGGCTCTCCTCCTTTGAACATTCATCCTTCCCCCAGTATAACCTATTCTTCCTCTCCTATGACAACTGTGATGGTTGTTAACTGCTCTATTAGATTTGCTTCAGGATGATTTGCTAGGCTACCTACATTGCTAGAAGACAAATCATTAGCAAGTTGACCTACCTATACCTCCAGGTTGTGGATAGATGATGCATGATTCTTTGCAATCTAGTCAAACTTTGCCTCCTGACTTGCTAACTTAGAGCCCAATGTATCTATCAGCTTATCCATCATCCTATCCATCTTATTCTCCAAAGTGCTAAAGCAATCTTGCTGAAATTTGGAAGGTCCTTGTTCTCTCCCATGGGAACTCAATTTATCTATGAACTTGTTCACTTTTCTCTCCAATGACATAAGTTAGTCTTGTTGAATATTGGAAGGTCCTTGGGCGCTCCCTTGGACACATGTACTATTAGTATTCCATGAAAAAAAATGGGTGATTTTTTCACCCCAAATTGTAAGCATTGGAATAAGGGTTGTTACCTATTCGTTGCGCCCCTATGTAGTTTACTTGCTCAAATCCCCATGACTCCATCAAAATTCAATCATTTATGTCATGGTTGTCCTGTCCATATAATTTGCAATGAAACTTCACAGGTCTAATAAAAGAGGAAGATGTACCTTGTAAGTTGTTTAATTCTCTTTAAGGGCTGAAAGTTGTGCTTAAAGAGTTGTCATTGTGTCAAACGGAATCATTGCATTTTTTTTCCTTGAATCTTTATGTCACTAAGCTTGTTGGACCATTTCGTGCTCCTTGTGCTCATAAACCTGAAAACATATAAGGAAAAGTATAAAAAACTCTTAAATCAAAGTTAACCAAACTGAAAAAGATGCTAAACAAAACAATCCATCACAATAGGGCTAAAAACCGATTAATTGTAAATCAAATTATGAGTTTTACGTTCAAAGCCACAAGTGTATGGATTGTACTTATAGTAAAGAATAGTTATCGATCTCATGAGGATTGTATCTATACACCCTATCGATTTGGCTTACACTTTATTCAAGAAATCAATTTAAACAAATAAAAAAAGAAGTAAAATGAAAAAAAATAGGAAGTAAAAGCGAGCAACACAACCAATCGCCAATACTACAAATGAAAATTTGGAGAAAATCAAGATTTAAGAATATGACTTATTGTTATCCCTATTTGTTCCCCTTTGGTTTAATTGATCTAATTTATATTTGATCAAAGGTTTCCTAATATTTTAGCTACCCTCTCTCAAGGTGCAACTAAATGTCACTAGATAAATAATCTATTATTAACTTTGGGATCTCTCGACATATAAAGCCTTTCCTAAACATTTAATTAGATATGAAGTTATTCTATAGGCAGTATATCAATCTATTGAAATATCTTTCTAATAAATCAATACAGGTCTATTAAATGTCAACTCTCATTGTATATCTAACACAGATTACCTAACTCATTCTCTTGATTTGTTGTAGGGTTTAAGCTCAATAGACAATACAAATATTTATAAAATTAAATCAACAACTAAAGGTTCATAAATAATTTAAACAACAAATCGTAAAAATATTTTAGCTACTCATAATAAAATTAAGTTCAATCATATCTATATTTTTTAAAATGTAAAATAAAATAAAATAAAAATAAAAAACAAATATTGAATTTATTGAACTCGTGAAGTTTTTATGCATGAGGTGTTTAGAGCCTGTCTGTCTTATGGCTGGCGACTATTCAAAAATTAATTTCCTTTTTGTGTGTGTGCCGCCTACGTTTTGTTCTTTTTGGTGTCTGAATCTTCACTCCTGTCTCGCATTCTTGGTGTGTGCTGCTTGGCTGCTACTTCCCTTTTTGCATTTGTTCGCCTCTTTTTCCCTTCTTGTTAGAATCTCCGCATGTCTCTAGCGTTGTCTCCCTCTTTTTTGTTTTGTTTTAATTTCCAACTGCTGTCTTCTTTTTTATAGCTGAGTGGATGCAGCTTAGAGGTAGGTCCATGGGTGAAGCCATGAGTTGGAGCTATCCAATCCAGTTCTCCAATCCATCCAAGCGCGAGTCTAACGGGTACAGTCGAGCACTCCAACAAGTAGCGGGCTCCATACGCAATTGCAGGCTTGGTCCATACGACATGTAGGCAACGAAAGGCTCTCTTCATACGGGTCATGAGCCAAAGGTCCAAGGTCTAGCAGGTGGGAAGGCCAGCATTAGGTGAAAGCCCCTTCAGCCCATGCACTCCAGCATCCCGCTAGGTCCACGCAGCAATGGACTTAGTGCATGCATGTGTGAACCTGCAGCAAAGGGACTCTTTCTAAGCTGATTTATACATGTAGGTCTAGCAGTTGAGGGCTCCAGCAACTCTAGACAGGTTTAGGTTTAGTTGGCTGCTCCCTCTCTCCATCTTTGGTCCATGATTAATTCTTCTTCCACTTCTCTCTTCCTCCTCATTTCATGCTTTTTTTTTTGTTCCTTCTAACGTCAATTTTCAAATTTAATTTATCTTATATAATAAATAAATACACCAATAAGATTTAATTCTAACCCAAAATCAATAATTAAATAATAAATCATAAAATAAAAATAAAATCACTTAAATGATCAAAACTTACTTCAAACTAATGCCAAACATAAACAAAATAATAATGAAGATCATACTAAACAAAAACATATAAAATATGTCTTAAAACTCAACAATATCAACTTATTATGCAAGAAACACATGCCAAACACTTATAAAAACCTATACTAATACACAATTATCACATTCTCCCCCACCCAATCTCGTGATGCCCTTATCATGGTGGCCTACCGTGCCTACCACTATCGTTCTACCAACAACTATCGTTTCACCTACGACACATGGCACTTGGTTTAAGGTCGAATGAGATCAAAGGTTGTCTCTGATATCACTTTGTTACGTCACCATTACCCTTTCCCTAAAAAATTTACTTGAAAGGGTATGTAGATCCCATGCTTATAAGTCCTAAGATCAACCATTTTCTATCCGATGTGGAATTAATGTACCCTGCATACTCTTCATTAGAGCGCTTGGCATGACATTACGTATCACATGCCTATACCTAGTAATTAAACTAGAAATTATACGTAGGATGGTTAAAGCTATGCATTAATCCATGATTTATGTCATTCAACTGAATTCCAATTCATCCTTGAACTAAAACAAAATACCCAATTAATTTCAAGTCAATTCTCACAATTGAAATTATCCTATCGATATCCTCCAACCCACAATAAAAACTAAGCTAACATCATTAAAATAACAAGAACACAATTGAAATTAAGAAAAATAAATAAGAAAATGTAGAAATCAATAAGGGAATAATGATAACAAAGCTGGAAATTAAATAAATACCAACTATATTAGTATAAACTCAAGGTTTAACAACTATTTAAACAAAACTTAAACTAAATACATGGAAATATAGTAAAAAATAGTAATATGCAATAAAAACAACAAAAATAGGACGAAAACAACACCTAAATACAAAATATAAAGATATTAAAAGCAAAACATTAACAAAAATGAGCCTAAAACCTAAAACCAAGAAGAAAAATCTAATAGAAAACTAAGGAATGAAGGGCTAGAAATGAAAGTGAGCCCCCTTGTTTATGCACTTATCGTCCCTTTTTATATACCCCTCATAGGTTAAGTAAATGAAAGATGCTTATGCCCTTATTTATTTTTGTTGTCTACATGATATTGGTTCACTGATTGGTGCTTCTGATTGACAGAATATAGTTCATTTCATCAATTAACCTGGGTATACATATCATTCGGTCAATTGGACTCTGAGTCTCCAATAACTACATCTTCCTTTTTCACTCCAATTTTCTCCAAGCTTGTCCCTTTTAGCCATAACTTGTGTCCTAAAGACCAAACCTATATATAAACTTAAAACAAACATAATTTAGGCATTCAAGCATGAAAATAGGGATGAATTCACATTAAAATGCATATAAAACTTAACATAATTCAACCTTATCATTGGGCGAAAGATATATTTAGGATTCCAGACTTATAATTAATCATTGAAAATATGTATATTGTGCTTTATCTAAGATGCTAGCTTATATATCCAAACAAGTTCTTGAATCTTAAGTTCCTTCAATCTTAGATAAATCCTATATGATAGAAATTTTACCCCTAATCACATGATAACCTAGAATAAGCTGTCTAAATTTAATCGCACGATAGCATTAGACACTAGAGAATTACCAGCCTAAGCCACAATCTCATATGTTTGAATTGTGCAACTTAGAGAATTGGAATCCTAGGCTAAGTTGATTAAGGTGATCTGTAAAATCACATAACCTATCGCTACCTATGATATTTCCTAATGATGAATATGTATCAAAAGCCTATACTTAGTAATCGAACAAAAATCGCAAATAGATTGGCTAAACCTATAGAAAATTTCCTAATTTATATCATTTAACCTTAATTCCAATTAAGTCTCAACCTAAAATATAATGCCCAATTCAAATTAAGTCATTTTTCATAATTATAAAGCCATTGTATCATCAATATCTTACCCAAAGGAAATCTATCCTGAGATAATGAAATTATGAAAAATAGAAAATAAATTAACAATAAACATGCTAAAATAACAAATAAAAAAACTGAAAATTAATAGGAAAGCTGTTGGAAAAGGAGATAAAGCGATTTATTAACAAAATCTCAAGGGCTCTTACAATAAAAAGGCATAAAAACATAACCTAAACATAAAAACAACAATAAAAACGCAAATAACATTAATGGAAAGCATACAAAAATTAAGAATAGAGTATTTACATGCCAAACAACACCTAAAACACAGAGCTAAAGAGATTAAAAGCAAAACAGAAATAAAACATAACTGAAACCCTAAGAACAAGAAAAAAATGCTAAGAAACTAAGAAGAAATGAAAGGAAAATCATAGAGGTTGCTAAGGATATGAAGACCGCCCTCCTATGCTCTTCTTTCGAGGCTTTTGTACCCTTTTTAATTAATGTACAGTTCATAATAAGGAAAGGTACTTCTATCCTTTTTAATTTTTATTGATAACATATTAAATTACGCCATTTAGGGCTAAACAATCCTTGGTCCCAGTAGTATTTAAGGTTTTGGAAAGTAGTGTAAAATGACCCTGAGCTTGGACTTAAACAGTGTTGTTTAGCATGTTACTGAGCCATCATTTAAGTCATTTGTAATAGGTCCTTTGCTCCAATTTTCTCCAAATCCTTCCAAAACTTGTCCTTTTCACCTAAAACATATGTCAACACCTTCGATCTATCATTCAACATAATATGACACAATTTAAGTACTTTTAAATAAAAATTAGGGATGAATCCATATGAAATTACATAATAAAATATAATAAAACACATCCCTATCAAGTTCCCTCACACTTGAAACATTGCTTGTCCTCAAACAATGATTTAAATCTTATATTTAAAAAAATCTTGGTCTATAGTCTCAAATTAATTGACTAAAAATAAAAAGCAATTAAATATCTTTAATCTAGTTGATAAATCTCAGTTCTTTCATGACAATTACTTAGTTAATCACATTCAAATCACACAAAGTCAATCAAGAAGTAACCCTTAATGTATAATATCAAACATTCAAGTTATTTCATATAGCCCATCATATTAAGATAGTTAAGGATTTTTCAAATAACAAAAACAAACACAAATTCAACTTTTGAGCATTTTATAAGACAATTCCTAATCTTTTTATGTGAAATCAAACACTTTGTCATGAATGATCCCAGTTATTCAACTAGGATATCCTTTTAAGCTTTTTTGAGATGTCATCTAACTTTTTAATGTGAGAGTGAATATTTTGTCATGAATACCCTTAATTACTCGGTTATATCACACTCTCAAATGGCTACTACCACCACTTATAACTTTGATCTTTTTATAAATTCGAAGGAAGCGGAGTGACAACATGCTCACTTATTCAATGAACACACTTTTTTTTCTTTTTATTTTAATTTAAACAAAACATTCAATTCTAAATTCACATGAAAAATCATATAAAATGATCTCAAACACTTAATATCCTATAAAATAGGTTACTAAACACATGCAAGCACTCAAAAGAAAAATAAAAATGAAAAATAAGGGTTATAAATCATTCATGAATCGATCATTGTTCACCAAAATAAAGCATCAATTGCATTCAAATATTACAATCAACTATCAACTAATGATTAAGATCATTTTAAGCTAACACATTTAAATCAGAACCATTGGATTTGTAATAGCTCAAGTTTAGAAAAATTGAAGCTTGCTGCAACCTCACACTTAATATGGATATCATCCCTAAGGTCCTAAAAACAATAGAAAAACACAAAGGCATGGGAATAAAAGTACTCCCCTGTATTGAAGAGGCCCTACCAACCTTGAGATTAGAGATTGTAGCTTCCTTTTTAAAGTAGAATGTAGCTCATCTTCCACCTACAACCAAAACATATAAAAAGTAAATAAAGAACACCAATCAAATCAACTAGAAGCTATTTACAAACGAAAAAAACACAAACTAAAGGATACAGTTAGGGTGCCTTCTAACAAGCACTTAGTTAAGGTCATAAGCTCAAGTCCTGCTATGTACATCGTCTAGTGTTAAATGGATGTTTGAGCCCGGTAGAAAGGATGCTCAATGCCCTTGAAAAGACTAGAATAGCTTTCCTCAAAATGGGATCATAGCCAACATGATGCCTTATGGATTTGAAGTGGAACTACATGGCTTCTCCATCATAGTCCATAGTTCAATCTCCACTTAGACCTCACCCTTCTAATAGAATGATCTTCGTAGTTGTGTAGACAATGATGTTGGAGATTCCCCATTCTGTTCATCACCTTCCCCCTTCAACTTGCTTGGCCATAACTCATTCATCAATTTAGCACCATGCAGCCCTTCATCTTTCTTCTTTTCTTCTTCTTCTTCTTCTTTCGTTTGTGAATTTCAAGGAAAAGTGAACAAAACTTGGTTAGTAATAATAAGACATGTATCACTTACCATAAGAGGTGTTTCATCCTCCTTCATTTCTTGACTGAGTGCCTCTTCCTCTCCTAACTTCTCTTACTCTTCCTCTCTTGCTTCTGGGTTCTCCCATTATTTCGCACTCCTAGATGGAAAAAATGAACACCTCCTCCCTTAATTCTCTATTGGTTTGGCTAAGAAAGCTGGTAGAAACTTGGGTTTTCTAAGCTTACTATCACCTCTTCTAATTGGCTAGATTAATATTCCAAGTCCTTCATGTGACTCCTTGTTTCCTATTGAAAGTGTAGAGTACTCATTGTCAAACTTTGTACGATCTCCTCCGAGAACATCTCATCAGCGTGTGGTGGCGATGGTGGAGTTAAAAGAATAGGTTGTAAATATAACTAGTCTTGGTAGCACATCGATGAAGAATTGAATCCATATTGCCACGTATCCTGTAATGTAGGAGACACAAAAATAGGATAGCCCAAAAATGAGTAAATGTCACACACCTTAGCTTTATCTTAATCCATCCTTACTTATGCCACTAAAGATGTAAGGTTTGCCACTTGTTGCTCTAACTTGAAAGTAGTAAGAAATTGAAAGTCATTTTCTGAGTAAGGATAATAAGAAAGATTAGCATTAAAAGCACAATGATAATGATCTATTACTGCTAAAAGTTTGTAAAATTTGAAAAAATTGTGAAACTAAAATAAGCAGAAGATAAAGCAACCAAGATGAATAATAAAAACAACATAAGAAACAATTAAAACACTATGCTAGCTCCATAATAATGATGCCAAAAATTTGATAGTCTGTCGCAAATTACAAAATAATAAACCTAATGAAACCTTAGTATGCAGTAGGGTGAGTTAGGGTTGAATCCACACAGAGATAGAGAGAGTTTAAAGTTATTTTACTATTGCACTAAAGGGAAATAAAAGAAATATAAACCCCTAGATTTTTGCAAAATTAAAAAAAAATATAAAAGGTAACTTACAAAATCAAAACAAATAAGCACGAACATAAAATAAAAAGAAACATATAACAATAAGAGAATACTATGTAACATACATATTTGGGATTTAGGACTTATAATTGATCATTGAAAATATATATTTGTTCTTTATCTAAAATGCTAGCCTATAGATCTAAATAAGCTTTTGAATTCTAAGTTCCTTCAATTTTAGACAAATCCTATACGATAGAAAATTTACTCCTAATCTTACGATAACCTAGAACAAGTTCTTTAAATTTAATCGAACAATAGAATTAGACACTAGGGAACGACTAACCTAAGTCATAATTACACAAGCTTGGATTGTGTGACTTAGAGAATTGGAAACCTAGGCTAAGTTGATTAAGTTTACCTATAAAATCATTTAACCTATCACTACTTATGGTATTTGCTATTGATGATTACGTATCCAAAGCCTATACCTAACAATTAAAGTAAGAATCACAAATAGATTTGCTAAACCTACATAAAAATTCCTAATTCAAATCATTTAACCTAAATTCCAATTCAATCTCGACTTAAAATACAATTCATAGTTCAAATTAAGTCATTTATCATAATTATAAAGCTATTGTCCCATCAATATCTTCTTACCCAAAGGAAATCTAACATAATGTAATGAAACTACATGAAATGGAAAATAAATGACCAATAAACATACTAAAATAACAAATAAAAATACTGAAAATTAATAGGAAAGATGTTGGAAAAGGAAATAAAACAATATATTAACAAAATCTCAAGGGTTCTTATAATAAAAAGGCATAAAAACATAACCTAAACATAAGAACAATAATAAAAATGCCAATAACATTAATGGAAAGCATAAACAAACTAAGAAAAGAGTATTTAAATATTTAAATGCTAGACAACACCTAAAACATATAATTAAAGAGATTAAAAGAAAAACAAAAGCAAAACCTAACTAAAACCCTAAGAACAAGATGAAAATGCTAAGAAACTAAGAAGAAATCAAAGGAAAATGATAAAGGCTACTAACAATGTAAAGACTACCCTCCTCTACTCTTCTTTTATGGCTTGTATAGCTATTTTAATTAGGGTATAGTTCAAAATTAAAGGTTCCTCTTAGCCTTATAATCAAGATTGTTGTAAATGTTCCTCTTGAGCCATTTAAAGTAAGATTGTTATTAGTGAATTTCCAACATATAATTGGAAAGCGGATGTAGTCTATCTTTGGGTAGGTAAACCTCTATAAATCTTGGTGTTCTCTCTTTCCATTATCTCTTTAACTTATGCTCTTGGATTTTTTTCTTTATTGATTTAATTTGTTTAATATTGTTATAAGCAAATCATTTCATTTTGGTTGAATTTTAGTTTAGAGAATTACATAGTTAAAATTGGCTTAAGGTGTTTAAAGTGTTTTAAATTACAAAGAAATTTTTAATCACCTAACTCACACCCCCTCTTGGGTGCCATATGGCTTACAAGTGGTATCAGAGCCTTGATCTCACATTTACATAATTTTTAATGAAATTGTGAGTAAAGATTAAAAATGGCACCTTGGTTTGGTCAAGAGGGTTTAGAAATTAATAGGCCACCTTTGTTTAATGGAAATGACTTTCTTGAATGGAAAATTATAATGAAATTCTTTATTATAGGTCAAGATA
>JAOXYD010202586.1:0-21733 GCA_028565735.1 Pinacopodium congolense
AACTCAAACCATTAGTGATTAATCATGTTTTGTTATCATCAAAACCAAGATTGGAACCTCCCTTGGTTCAACAAGAAGAAATAAGGGTTGGACTTTAATGACATAGCCAAATTTTATAAAAGGTTGGAATTTCAGGCCATCCTGATCTAAAATAACAAACTCCCTAATAGATAAGCTTAAAACAAGCTGATTAAGCCTAAACATATAATCTAACTTAGGTTGAAGGTGATAGTACTTTATAATGATTTTATTAATGGCATAACAGTCCATACATATACACCATGGTCCATCTTTCTTTGGCACTACTAGGATTGGAACTGAACATGGATTGAGTAGTAGAAGATGGCTATGATAAAAGGGCAGGAGTTAATTCAAACCTTGGAAATTCAAGATGGCTCTGATACCAAAAAACTAATAAGCTATTCATCTTAGATTGGATTAAGCATAAATTATGAATTCAAGGCCTGAGTATTGTTCACTATTAGGCAAGATCGAAATAAAAAATGAGAAGGAATTTCCATTACACCTACAAAATTTGGAAAGAATTAGAGGTGATAAAGAATGGGTTTGATCTACACATACACTTGCTTAGATGAAAATCAAGCCTCTAAAAAACACCATGAAATGATTTCTCTAAAGTAATGCAAAAACACTTAATATGTTTATTGATTATGGAATTAATAAAAATATGTCTATAGTAGATGAAATAAGGGGTTTTTATACTAAAACTATCAACATAGATAAATTTTATAAGGGTAGGAACTAGGTTTCTGCCAATCCTAATCTAAAATAACAAACTCTATAATAGATAAACATAAAACAAATTGATTAGGCTCGAAACAGACCTAACACTTAACTATGCTTTTTTAAAGATGGAATCTACTTAGTTAAGTCCTAAATAGCATAATTGAAAGTTCTAAATATCTAAAATATTCGGGCAAAAAAATTGGCTTGTAGATGTTTAAAATAGTCTAATAATAAGAAATAAGTTTTTTGAAATTGTGCAACAAGTTTAGCCTTCTTTAACAAGTCTAACATATTTCTCTAACCCTTAACTCATCATTATGAACTTAATAGGCATGTCTCCAAATGTTTTAGCTTCTTCTCTTACATATAGATCTACCGTTAGATTATTAAGAGCCTATTTAGTACGTTTAGCCCTTGACAATGTCATTAGTCCTCCAAGGTTCTCCAATGGATCTTTTGCCTTAGTATCACTTTTTTTTAAAATCTTTTTTAAGTGTTTCTCCTCGCTGCCCAAGCTCTTTAACCTATTCCACTCCTTTATGTTAGTCAAAACCACTTATGATGCTCCATTTTCATCATGTAAGGTGGAATAAAGATGAACAATGGCAAAGGGAAGAAGAAGAAAGAAATGAATTGGGGCTTAGTTTAAAACAACTTCATTTATATGTGAAATGCAAACTTCAAAGGCAATATACAGGGAGCATAATAGTGTCGTTAAGGGGAATCATTGATGATTTTTATTCGTATTACAATGGCAAGTCATCTAAGAATAATGTTGCCATTATGTAAGCCCATTAATATCCTGTGCTAACATTTTTCTTCATATTTTCAACTCCTTAAATTACAACTTATTTCCCCGTAACTTATAATCTATCTAAAAGTAAATGATTCTATCCTAAAGCCAACATTATAAAAATAAGGAGACTAGCTAACTAAACAAAAGAAACTAATTTATTTATTTAATTACCTCATAATAGGTGCTTCTTTTACATCTTTAGCTAGATGATGCCAATTAGATGTTGTAGGGGCTTTAAAATATGAGTTCTTAAGACCATCACTTTATCCCTAATAGTTAGACCTCTAAACAAGTCAATGGGCATATAGGACTATAATTTCTCTAAACTCGTCAACTTTTCACAAAAATTCAAGTATTTAGGCTTGAATTTAACCTTAATAACACTAGGAAAATTATAAAATTAAGGCTGATTAGGCTTGCTCTAATTAATTGCTTGAGCAAATTATAGACGAATAATTGGATAAGTTCAAAATGTTATATATTTTCTCCTCATCTCGAGGCTTTAACATTAGTTTTTTTCTCTTAACATCCATTATAACTCTCTTAATGACCACAAATGGTTTTCTTAAGATAATTGGTAAATCCTTATCATCTTTCATATCCAAAACTAAGAAATCAATAGGGAAAAAATAACTTATCCACCTTAATGAATGCATCCTCTATGTTTTCTCTGGATACTTAATAGATCGATAGACCAACTATAATGAGGCTATGGTAGGCTTAGGCTCCTCTAATCTCAGTTTTTTAAAGACGTACATAGGAATTAAATTTATGCTCACTTCAATATCCATCAAAACCTTGTTTATTTGTAAGCTACTTGTAGTTCATCCTAGGGTCCCTAAGCTTTGGAGGCAACTTTTTAAGTAATATTCCTAAGCATTCCTCATTTAGTTTGGTAGTCAAGTACTTCTTAAGCTTTCTTTTAATCGAAAGAATGCCCTTTAGGAACTTAGCTTGGGAAGGTGTTCAGGATAGTGGCTCAATAAATAGGATATTGAAATGTAACTTCTTAAACATCTCTAGAAGTTACATTTCAATTGGGAACTCTTATATCTCTAAGGGTATGGAATCCTAGGCTTGTAAGGTTGCATGTTAGGATTGGAAAATGACCTAGGTTGCTCCTCCTTCTTAGTTTCTACTTCTTTTTCGTCCTTTCTCTTCTCCACCACTCTATCCTTGTCCTTTTCTTCTTTTTTATTCTTATTTTTTAAGCTCACATCTTCCACTTCATTACCATTTCTTAAGGTGATGGCCTTAACATGCTCTCTAAGGTGAACTTTGATAGTACTAAGTAGTTTACTAGAAAACAACTCTTGCAATTTATACAATTTGGTTCACTTGAGTCTCCAAGTTCCTAATTGAAGCCTCATAGTTCTTTAATCTAAACTCATTGAATTGTATGTATTTCATCATAGTCTCATCAAAATTAAGCCTCTCTTATTATGGAGGTGTGTTGGCCCTAAAGCCAGGTGGTGGAGCTCTTTAAGGTTTGAATTATAGAGGGTGTTTGTAGTTTTGATTATTACTTTATAAGAAGTTTAGATGGCTCCCTTGTCCAGGATTGTAAGTGTTAGAGAATGAGTTCCCTTGTTACCTACTACATATTTGACTTACTCAAGCTCTTGGATAAAAGGGCTTACTACTTGAAAATCTAGGGATGGATGAGATTTACCTCAAGAGTTTTTGTAGACAACTTGCCCTATAACTACACTACCACCCACTCCACTAACAAGACTATGCAGTTTCTTATTAAGGACCTTTATTTGGGTTGTTAAAGTTATAGTATCATTTATTATGTAAGCTCTACATGGTTTCCTAAGGTGTCACTCAGAATGGTATTAGAAGCTATTAGTCACCATATTCTTTATCAATTCATAGGCATGATATAAGGTTTTTCTGATAAGGTTATCTCTAGTGATAGTATCTATAGTACTATAAGTAAATAAACATATATGATAATATGATTAAAAGGGATAAATCTAATATAGAACATGTCAACTTATTACCATATACTAAATCTGTGACTTGGGCACTTAGATAACATTCCTCTAAATTTCTCCTGAGCCTTATGTGGACTCTCATTCTCATACTAAACAAAGGATGTGATTTTGGTCTTCCTAAACTAATCTTTTTAGTCCAAATTCAACTTAAGACCAATCTAAGGCAAGTTTACCTATCAATAAGTAACACAATCATGTTAAATGAGTCTATAGATCAATCCTTTGAGAATCTAACCATAAATACTAAGCCACTTGGCATGTAATTATCTAGAGAAATCCAATTGAATGATATATTTTTTAAAAAATTAATTAAAATAGTCCAAATTGATTGTTTAATGAAATTAAAACAACTAAATTAAATTAAACAAGCCCTTCAATTAATGTAAAAGAAATCAAATTGCAATTAAAGGTTATCAATCCTATTGTATAGCTAAGGTTTTGGATATCAATAGTTTAGTTGAGCTAAGATTTATTATATGGCTTAATCTAGGGTATCTTCATGAATTCAAAACATAATTATGGTTAAGACTATATCTTATCTCTATGTTTCCCATTCCATTATTTGGTCATTCAATAAACTTAGTTAATAGCTTTAAAGCTTAAGAAATCCAACCCTAAAATCTCTATTCAATAATTTAGATCCTCAAAATTAAACCAATGTTTGGTCATTCACTTATTTAAATTGTGTTTTTACTGACTTTTCTAATAACTAAAGTATATATCTCAAATCCTTAATTATCTAATATTCTATTCTAAGTGGCTAGTTGAAAATAGATAAGCACTCATGTAAAAGAAAATTTAGCTCACAATTTAGAGAATAAAATTTAATTAAATTATCCATTCACCCATCCTTAGCTATTAAATAAATTTAGTCACACATATTAATCAATATATAGCAAAAAAATTAATCATAAATCATATATCTATTGATTAAAAATAAAGAGTTACAAATATAAAGAAGGTAAAGGGGGTTTAGAATACACCTAGAGTGAATTCTAGCTGAACTTCAATCTCTAAGCACATATATCCACTCTCTGGAATCCTTAAAATTAACTTAAGTACCTATTACAATCAATTGTAAGAGAGATACAAAAGGAAACCTAAAACTAATTTGAAAATATAATAAATTCTACATAAAAATATAATAAGGGTCCCTGTTAAACTTTCTAAAAAACTATTTAAAAACAATTTAGCTGCATCAAGGGTAGTTTAGGGAGCGAATAGCCCATTTTTAAATTCCATGAAGGAACATCCCTCCAGAGGCATCAATAACATTGTTTAAACCCTGCATGATTCTTCTCTCTACACATTAATCTTCAATGGTAGTTTCTACCTATATAATGGTGCTGCTAAAGGGTCATATTTTTTCTACTGAGTTGACTATTATGGTGGTGCATTTGGAAAATCAATTGCGTTATTAATGGCACTAGTTTTTTTTTTTTTTTTGAAGAAAACCTTAATTTAACAATTTTAGACAAACCTCATCCTCTTTGGCATGAACTTGAGATTTAAAAAATAATACATATAAATTGAAAATTTTAATATTGAAATAGGGGTGAAAGCATATCATATTATGGTAAAAAAAATCTTATAAACTACGCCCTACCATATATATTAGTATAAATTGATATGAAATAAGTTTAAAAATAAAGAGATAGGGAAAGAGAGGAACAAATTGATTTATAATAGATGGGTGCACAAACCTATACCTACATTTACTTTTTAACTCATTGAAAATTGTACTATCAACAACCTCACTTTGTAACAACCTCTCCTTTTCAAGGGGCTCTAAAGTAAAACTTCTAATAATTTTCTCTTTTAATCACAAAAATAAAATATACATATTTTTTGTCCTTATGTGGCACCTAAGAGGGGTTGAATTAGATTCCTTAATTGTTTTTCTAAGTTAATGAATCTAAAATTCATAAAACCTCTAAACTGTTATGATGAAGTAAAACAATTCACTTAATCAAAGTAATAATTTAATTATAGCAACGTGGCAATTAATATGTAAAGCTTAAACAATATAAGATATGATGGGAATAATATAGTATGAACTAAATTTAAACAACTTGAAATAAAAGATATAAGGGAGAAGGAAGCAAACTGATTTTATAGTGATTTTGTGAAGATCTCTTCACTTACGTCCATTCCCCAACACTTTATTTGATATTTCACTTTTAAAAGGCTATAAGATAACTTTTATAACAATCTCTTTTTTAGTGGACTCTATGATAATCCTTTACTAATTTCACTCTTAATATCACCACTCTATAAAATACACTTATGAAAAGGTATCATAATTAACCAATACAAGTTTTTAGGGGCCTATGATTTAACTTGAATATTTATACATAAATAACCTTATAAACCTTTAACAAAAACATCACTACTCAACCAAACTTCATAAAAGCAAACTAAAAAAGCTTCAATATACTCTTAGATGTATTTAGTATTTTTTTGAGATGCATAAACAACAAATAAACACTATTATTTATAGGTGAAAAACACTTAATTAACTACTTGTCACTATTTCCAATGTTCCAATGCATTTGATCTATTTTCTTGTTATTTCTTGATTGTTAGAACATGATTCTTGCGATGAATGACTGACCTATCATTGGTTAAGTAGGATTGATCGACTGGTATACCACATTAATTGACTAGTCTCCTTCTATAACGATTTTCCATGCTTTAAAAAACTTATAAATCTATCTAAATCAATTCTTAACACATTTATACACATCCAGATCATTCCCAAACAATTCCCATCATTCCAAAACATTTTCTTAACACTCATTCATACAATTTATCACATTTTAACAACTTGACCTTAATGAATTAGCCTAAAATTTTCAACTACATCTTTACATATACTCTTTAACACACTCACATCAAAAAGTTCCTGAAACCATTTTAATGTATGAAAAGGAATTTTGAAAACCATTCACACACAACTCCCCTTGATCATGCATCCTATATTCAACATCACTAATCATGAATGGACAATATATGATGTGAGCTCCTTTCAACATATTGGAAAGATCAAGATGAAGCTTGCAATCAAAACTCTAAAAAAAGAACTTATTTAATTCTATCTTGATCTTTATGTTGAGCCTTTTTCCTTCAATCTTAATAGACTATATTCCATTTTGTACTTCAAAGCTCCAAAATGCTTCACCATAACACCTTTTATCTTCCAACATCTTTCTTAGGACACATCTTTTTCATCAAACCTATCTTTTAACACATTGGCCATAATAAGTATATTAGTAGTAACATTTTGTCATCATCAAAACAAAGGTAAAACCACCATTAATTCAATAATTTCCCCATTTTTTATGGTGATAAAACTATGAGATATTAGAAAAATATAATAAAAAAAGCATATACAAACCGAAAGCCACACACAAAAATTTTTCTCCCCTTAATCTAATATCACACATTTTCTACCCATTTTTTGTAAAAAGGTTTGCAAAAAAAAAAAAAAAAGACATATAGATCTAATACAAATCAAACTTTCCTAATGTCACTTGAAATTTTTTAAAACAATTTGAAAAACACTCTTAAGTATGCTCCTCCTTCACTAATGGCAACCCCAATTAAACTTAAATGATAAGGTTGAATTGTATGATATTTTTATGTGTATTTCAATATGAATCCAACTATATTTTATTTCCTAAATTCTCATTTTGTGTTCATATTATGTTTTCATGTAGATTTAATTATTAGACACAAATTTACATAGAAAAGAAGAAGATTAGAAGTAATTTGAAGCAAAGAAGAGGAGGCTTGCAATTGTAATAAGAGTAAACATTGGTTTTGAATATCTAATAATGAGCTCCAAAACGACAACACTAATGAAGAATACGACAGGAGCTCATCAATGCGTCTCACCCTTTTAAGAGCATAAAACAACAACGTTAAGGAGGCAGGACTTGAATTTGTTTTTAATTAAGGGCATGACGCCCTAGAGGAAGCTTGGATAGAAAGTGGACGACGTCTCACACAAATTCAAAAGAAAAGAAGAGATATCTGGAGATTTTATATACAAAGTGGGAGACGTATCAAACAAAGAGAGTGTGTGGGCATTTTTTTTTTATCTTGTTCTCCATCATTGGGAAGAAGCTTTCCTGAAGTGAGAGTGGCGACATAAAGAAACTTCTCTTCTAGTGTGGGACTTGGTCAAGAACAAATGGCTGGAGACCTTTAATCAATGGTGGAGCTGAATGCACAAAAGGGAATGGAGAGGAGTTTTCCCTTCAGTTAACAATTGCAACTCACGTATGCATTGAATTCTTTCTTGAATTTTTTTTCATTTTTCCATTTGAGATTCTTCATTTTAACATAGCTTAATAACATCTATACTGTTCGAATACTTGATAGTTTAGTCGAGGTTTTGTTATTCTTTTTCATCGTCGAATCTCATGTTTTGCTTAGCCGAATTTCATGTTTTGATTTAATGTCCAACCTTTATTCTTATTAATTGAGCCTTGGGTTTATAATTTCATATTTATTTTGATCAAGTATTAAGTTGTTTAAAGTTTTATTTCATATAGTTTCATTTATCCATAGAGCGTTTGGTTCATCTATGTTTAGTGGTTAGTTTTTATCCATGTTCTTAAGCTTTAATTCATTAAAATTTCAGTTTTGTTTAATTTTTATAATATGTAATTTTTATTTAAAGTGTTAAATTAAATCTTAGTTAATTAAGTTCTAGATCATTGCCTATTAGTTGAAGTAACTTAAGTTTCTATTAGGTAAAGTGTTGAATTTGGACTTTTTTCATTAGTGTTAATTTTCTAACTTTTATCTTACTTGCTTAAGCTTTGGATTTTAATATTTTTCAGATTTGTTTTGATTAAAAAATCAAATTGGGTGAAGTGTTATTTCATGGAGTTTTGTTTATTCTTAGTGTCCTTAGTTCATTGATTCTTGGTAACTAAAAATTTATGCTTGTTTTTAGGTCTTAATTCAAGTAATTTCAGTTTTTTGTTCAAGTAATAGGTGCTGGAATTTTTAGATAAATTATTAATTTGAGCTTTATTGAAATAGGTTTTAGTTAATTAATTAATATCTGAGCTAATTTAAGTTTGTGTTAGTTTAAGTGTTCAATTGTGTTTTTCATTAAGAGTTTTAAATTTTCCAGCTTTTCATTTATTTAGTTAAGTATGAATTATGTTTTTTTGATCTTTGTTTTAAGTAGTTTGAAGATGTGTGGCTAGTTCTTTTAGGGATTTGGAGATATTAGAAGGATGAAGGGATGAAAATTGTGATAATGGAGTTGAAGTATGCTTAATTTGGTGCTTGTTTGTTTAGGTTGGATTGGGATTTAGATTAAATATCATGAATTAGAAGTTGCTTTTAGGCTTGATCACCCTTTTAGGTAACTTCCTAATCCAAAAGTTAGGTTTGAGCGTATGATACATAATAATCCATAGCGATTCTCAAAAGTAGAAATAGGTTAGCTGAGTTTGTTAGGACACTTAATCAACTAACTTAGGGTCCCATACCTCTAGGTTACACCTTCCGAGCTTGTAAGTAAGTGGCTTAAGTTAGTCATTCCTTATTACCTAAGGCGTCTTCATTATTACATCCAGAGAGCTTGTTCTAGGTTACAGATAGGGATAAGTGCATTTCTAGAGTTTGTTAGATTTGTCTAATTTAGAGGAACTGAGGGCTTGAGAGCTTATTCGAGCCTATAGGCTAACACCATGACTAGAGTACCTCTTATCTAGATTCAAGGATCAATGATCATACCAAAATCCCAAAGGTATCTCCAACCTATTTCTTTGTTATTATTATTAATCTTGTCTAGATTTGCTTTATGTTTGCCTTTTGTTTACGTTCATTACATTTTAGCTAATTTTGCTTTCATATTTTCATGATGTTTTCTTTTCTTTTTCTTACAACATTCAAAATAGCATTTGCATTCAAACTCTCTATGGCTCGACTCATTACTTCATAGTTTAGGTAGTTAGGAATTTATTAATTGATATCTTGCAATGAGATATCAACTAGACATCCACCTAAACCTCAACCAACTATGGCTGAATTGAAAGCTTCTTGTCTAAATTAGAGAGAGGAATTATTAGCCGATCTTAAGGAAGAGCTTCCTGATGACCCTCCCCAACCCACTCTATATGAATCAAATGATCTAGAACCTTGTAACTTAGGGAGTGGTGCGTAAGAATTTTCAATGCCTTGTGAATGGAATGATAAAGAGATTAATGAGTTCTTAGATTCTAACTAAGCTGTTGACTTGGACAATCTTGAAACTTATAGAAAACCGTTAACTAATTTGAATTCCATGTGTCAAGAAAATAGTGATATTGATGTTGATGATTCTTCTTCTTCTACACCAAGTGTTAACAATTAACCATGTGAACCTTATAAAGAAGCCTTGGAGAGTGATGAATCACTCTATGATTTCGTGGTTAAATTTGCTTGCATTGTAGATAAACCTATAAATGATATCAAAGCCCTTAAGTAGGAATTTTAGCTTTGTCACATGATGAATAAATGGAGGAAATTCATGATGAAAAGAAATTTAATGGAGAGGACAAGCTTCTTAGTGAATTCAAAGACATTGAATTAGGAGCTTGTGATGAGATTCATGAGTTTAAGTTAAGTAACATATCATCTGAGGCTTTAGATTTTATAGGCATTGCTACTTATGTTCCTAGGCCTAAAGTTGCAATACTTGATCATTTACCGTGGTATTTTGCTATGATAAAGTTTTTTAATTAGACTTTCATTAAGGGTATGATTAATAGTTCATGGAAGAGACTTTTAGGAGGTATAAGTGCCCTTGGTAACTTGGCTTACGCCTTTGGGAAGTATGGACTTAATATTATGCATGATATGTTAAATTTAGACTTGAAAAATTCCTAACTTTAAGGTTAAGCTAAAATACTTTAAAGAAGCACTTTTTGGGAGGCAATCAAACCTTATTTTAAGTCTTTTGTGTTATTTAAGTGTGCTTTAGGGTTAAGTTTAATTTAATATGCTTTTATATGTGTTCGCTTAGGTGTTTTTAAGCCTTTTGGTAGCTTCTATTGTTTTTAGCTACAAACCTCTTTTAGGAACCTTAATTGAGCCTTTTTAGTTTTTGTTTAGGTTGTTTAATGTGTCTTTTACTTGTTTTACTTAAGTCTTTTATTAGGATCTAGTATCTATTAAATGTTTTTTTATGTCATATTCCTTTTACGCGATTTTAAGTTCTTTTTCCCTTTCGTGTTCTGCTTTAATTGTGTTATGTCCTAGTTTTAAATTGAAGTTTGAGTGTGCTTTCAGTTTGGTTTTCTTGTTTTTGTTTTTTTGTTCTTTTAAGTTTTAGAGTTTATGTGTTTTTAATTTTACATTTACTCTTTTGGTTTTAATGCATTTTAGCCCCTATTCTTTAAGTTTGATATGTTTAAATTGTTCTTAGCCTTCATCGATATTCAAATATTATGTTTAATCCATTTGGAGTGTCTATGACTTGATTAGGGATTGATTTCATGCATTTTTATACTAATTTTACTATATAAAAACAATTTTATTAACTAAAACACTGGGGGTAAAATAGACCCCCAAACCCGCATTCTACTCCCTGCAATAGGGAGTTAAATGCGACCAGTCAAATGGCATCATTTAACTCCATATGTACTACCATTTAAGTCCCTTTTATGCATAAAAACAATGTAGCTTCCTTCTTCTTCTTGTTCTTCCTTCCTCTCTATACACAGACCCTTCCTTTTAGCCCTTCAACCTTCAAATCACTCTAAATCTCTCAATTCTTGGACAAATCATTCGTTCTTGGTGTCAAATTGAAGCTCTTTCCGTTTCCTACATTATTATACTAAAAATTTATCCAAAACCTCTCTCAAATAACACAAAATATCTCCAAAGTTTTTGGTTCGACTATCCACTTTCGAAGGTGTTTTCTTGATTTTCTTCAGTTATAAATAGCCAATTACTTTGAAATTAGTACCAATGTGTTGGAAATTCGATAAGCTTTCTAATGGTACCTATATTATATAGCAATTTCATCATTGAAATTTTAGGGATTTTTGGAAATTTGAATGTTCATGTGCTTAGTCTAGAAAAAATTTTCTAAATTTTCATGGTGTTTTTATATTATTTTCTATATGTTTATTAAACTATTTTAATTCAGATGGCACCTAGACAATCTTCCTGAGCTTTTAGCTCCAATCCCATGCCAGAATTTTATAGTTCTCGGTTTACAATCCAAGAGACTTTTGATTGGTTTAAGGCTCGACATGACAATGATTTCATTATCGAACGATCAATCAAGGCTAATGTAGAAGCTAAGTTCCAAGTCTCCCCTTTAATCTAAGCCCTTAAGTGGTTTTCTATTCTGATGCTAGTGGGCCCATACTATTCATTATTAGTGAAGGAGTTTTTTGCCAATATTAAAGAAAAATCCATAAAATACTTATTAACCATTTGATCTTCAGTGTAAGGTATTCTTATTGTGATTACGTGTTCCTTTCTTGCTAAATTTTTAAGAGTGTCGGATATAGAGAAACTTTATGTTCATTGGATGGACAAAATTTGAGATGATTCGGTTCTTTTGATCCCTCTTTCTCAATGGATGCAGCTAGAACTCATTTAGGTTTAGATAGTTCACCTAATCACAGAGGCTATCCTACTACTCAATTGATTATTAGAGATCATATAGCTTTAGCTATCTTTAGTGCCAATGTCCTTCCTCGTGCTAATAGTCTCAATGAGTTTAGGTTTGATGATACTTATCTTCTGTATAAGCTACTCCATGAATTATGAGGCATCTAGGGATTGCCTTTAGCCATATTTATTTTGTAGAGAATGAAAAATGTAGTTCGGCATGCTTACTCGATGAAAAACCTTTGTTTTCCCTGTTTACTCAAGCAGATTTTCAAGATAGTAGGTGTCTCTTTTGAGGGTGAGTTAGTAGCACATCCCACTAACTCGATTTCATATTCTCTTAGCAATCTTTAGTTATATCATAAAGTTGGGGGCGAGTGGAGGAACCCTCTTTTCACGCCTTTACAGGTAGGTGAGTGCATAGATGATGAAGATATTCCAGACCCTATTCCTATTCCTGCTCTTGAGGAGGTTTTAGGCAAGGCCTCATCTGAAGCCACACGAAGTGTTCATAAGCTCATATCGATACTTCTATTCTAATTTATGTTCCTCCTGTGCCTCCTTCTAATCTGTCCTTTGGTGATGTGATGTTTGTTCTTACACGGACACAAAGTAGTATTTCTCCGAGCTTTATAGCTATACACTCTTAAATGGATGGGCTAGATTCTCACATGGATCATTTTTAATAGCAACTTGATCAGATTCAATAGGATCTTCAGGCCCATCAGTCGACAGATGGTTTCAGGCCCGATGCTTAGTTATTGATGGGTTCCACATTTTGTTCATAGATTTATGTCCTTTTGTTATTTCTTTTCTCTGTTTTTTCCAGTTTTATCTTCCTTTCTGTTATATTGTTGACTATTTCTCATTCATATGGAGTTCTCTTAATGTATGCACTCTATGGTTGTATGTTGACAATTATTCAATTATATAAATGTGGAGTTTCCTTTATCCATTTGGTCTTCTGGTGCTTTTCTTTCTCTTTTTATCTTCTTCAGTTGTAGCAAGTTCAAATATGATGTCAATGTCCACTTCTATGGAGCATTAAATGATATTAACATTTTATTCTGGGTGCTTTCCTTCCTTATCCCTTATTTGTGCTTTATTATTTACTTTTATGAACATTAGTGACAATGTTTAATTTAAGTGTGGGGGAGGGAATGGTTTATCACACTTATGTTTTCATTTGTCCTAAATCATGTCATTTTATCATGTTTTTCAAAGTAATCTATAATGTTTGGAAAAAAAATTTTATTTTGATGCATTTCATTGACATTTTTACTTTTCAATTTGATCATTTTAATATTTTGAGATGTTATATTACCAATTAAGGATGATTATTAATAATAAAATTTGATGGTTTCATGTTTTGGCTTATGGGTATTTGATAAGCATTATTAGTTTCCATGTGTAAAATGAATATCCCTTAAGCTTTTTGTGACCTCTTTTAGCATTTTCATTGTCTTGTTTGAATTCAAATCAAAATCAATCCAAAAATTTTGAAAAATCAAAGAAATAAAAATGAAAACAATGTTCTTAATTTGTGAAATCTGAGCAATGTTTATTCATTGCGCTAGCTTCGAACCAATTAGTTAAAGTTCAATAGTGGTTCTAGTAGCCAATTGATGTGAATTTTCTTCTTTTCTTCTTTAGCTTAGATTTTTCCTTTATTATTTCTTTCCAGCTTTTTTATTATTATTTTCATGTTGTATTAATGATCTCTAAGGGTTTGTAAATGCTCTTGAAGGCTATCTATCCATTTGGAGCATCATTTGGTTCAATCTAATCCTTTAATTGCTTGTTTTCTTACTCTTTCTTCCATATTTATACAAGAACATGTGTTTAATGCTTGAATCTGTAATTTCTTGTGGTTTGTAATGTTTTAATTTGTTCTTTAGCTTAGGGCAAGTTCTTGACTGGATTGATTGAGCCTCCATAACATGATTGAATGTCAATCTTTGTTTATTTTGAGATCATGATGTTTATTTTTAGTTGGACACTTGAAATATGATTTAAGATGGTTAAAGATCTAACAATCTTTACTTTAATCATTAGAAAAGTCAAAAAATAGAATGGTTTAATTCAAGCATCTAAGAAATCTAGCTTGATTATCATGAAAGCACTAATCTTGAATACAAACCACAAGAAAGCACTAAGCTAGATTTCTTAGATTAGGCTTAATATAATGGTTTATCAATTTCTTGAACTTTAAGCCTAATGCCTGTTAATTGATAAAATAACCAAAGATCAATTTAGGATGGTTAAAGAAAAGGCATTAGCTTAACCATAGCTTTGTTTTGATTTAGTGAAGGCCCTAGATTAGTCAATTTAATCCAATTTATAACTCAATGAATCATTACAAGCCTAATCCTAAGCTAAGTAATCATTTAAGTGACCTTTAAACAATTTGAAATCCATAACATTGCTAGGAAGGTTTTAGGTGTTTTTAATTTAATTGATTCAACTAACCCTTTAGTTTTAAAGCCTTGAGTTCCCTTAGATAATTGTAATTTTACTTGCTTTAGTAGTCATATAATCAGTTCTCTGTGGGTTTGATATTTCAGAGTCTTAAATGTGCTCTATTTTATTACTTACAACTTGTACACTATTGTTAAGTTGATTTGGATTGAGATTGGAATTTCATGTGAATTGATTGATTAATTGAGGATAATTAGTGATATCAAATCAACACCAACAAGTGTCATTCCTTGGATTATTTTTATTTCTTCTCTATTGTTGTTCCTTGATGTGGTTTGAAAAAAAGGTAAAGCGGGAGGTAGAGAGGAACTCAAGTAGACTTTGACTGGAAGTTGAAAGGTCAATGATAAACTCTCCTCACTCTCCTTTATCCAATAGTTTACGATTTTGTTATTGTATTTATTGGCTTTAATGAAATTTTTTGTAGCTATGAATAGTTTGATTTCAATTTCATTTGGTTGTAGTGGGAAGAATTTTGATAAGCTAGTTAGGAGAACCGTGAGAGGAGTGGTATTGCTAAAGGTATCATTGGAGTTCTCTCTTTTTTTTTTCTTTTTTTGACTATTTAGATTTCAAAATCTAGTTTGATATTTCTTTTCTACTTAATTGTGAGGGTTTTTGGTTTTTATTGTAATTAGTTAGAGTATTATAAGACTTTAGATAGATAGGTGAGCTAAGGAGTTGAAGAAGGAAATAGGGAGGGAGTGAGGTAAGAAAAGAGGAGAAAAAAAGAGGGAAGAAGGACTTGGTTGAATTTTAGAGAAAGAATGAAGAGTGGATGGAGAAAAAGAAAAGAAGAAGAGGAGGGAAAAAGAATGAAGACGAGAGAGAAAGAAAGAAAGAAAAAGAAGAGGTGACGTGGGATAGAGAAAAAAGGAATAATTTAAGGTTCTTTTGATTTTTTTTAAAGATGCAAGGGTAAAGTAGGAAGAGGAAAAAACAATAATCTAACATCTTTGGAAATTTTAGAAATTTGTGAGGCAAAAATTTGGAAAAGGATGAAAGAAAGATAAGAACGAGTATTTTGGAATTTTTAGATTGATTAAGAAAAAATTAGGAATTTATTCCTAGAAGAGTGATTTGGGGATTTTAAAGAAGTTAAGCGACTTTTTGCAATGTTGAGTGTTAGGATTAATTAGGGTATGTATGAAATAATTAATAAAGGGAGTTTGATAATTTTGTAATTTAATTAATAATTGGATTTTATTGTTTATTTAGGCCAAAAAGAATTTTATAAATGTCTATGGTCAGAGTATCCAGTTGCGAGATAGATTGGGCTTTGAGAGTTTAGGTAAGGATTTCCTAAATTGTACTTTTATACATATTTGTATGCAATTTCCATATTTAACTTATTTATGTGAAATATATGAAATTGTGAAATTTTTAAAAATATTTTTCATGTATTAATTAATTAATTAATTTGATACAAATTAGTATTTATCTTAATATGTTAATTAGTGATAATTATCTAATTTAATATTGTACTGTGTCATGAAATATTTCACACAATAGTTCATCATGTGGCATGGAAATTGGCATATTACATAAGTTAAGGTTTTATATATGAAACCAAATATGATCTAATTTACATATTGTTAAAGAGAAAATATTTAAAAGAAGATAGGCTAACCAATAAACAATAATTAAAGGACTGGTGGCTTATCTAGGACAGGTTATATTCAATGGTCACATAGTAGTGTGTATTGACATATAAGAGTAAGGTGGGATAAGTACTTGTTTATGGAGGAGGTTCTAAGGCATCTCGAGTCCCAAGGGTGTCTTTTTCCTAATATTAGGTTGTAAGTTAGTACTGAGATATTCTTATCCCCAAGGGTATCTTCTATCATCATTAGGCATTAGAGTGTTACTGAGGTAACAAAACAACATAAGGGGTTACCCTACACTAATATATCTATTTTGTATTAATACATCTACATGGAGATTAAAATGGTGATATGATGATTTGAGCCACTAAAACATTGGATATAGCCTAACGAGTCAAGTGAGGATCGAATAAATGAGAAAATGGAAATTAGTTATGAATGATAAGATGGAATAACATTTTGTATAATATTGACTTGCATTTTTCATGTTCTAGAATGTGATATTGGATTATTTGTATATATTTATATACAAAATTTTGACTTTTTTTCTATGTGACATTTTACTATAAAGGCGTAAACAGGAAGTTCCTGTTGAGTTGGCAACTCAAACCTTTCCTATTAAATTTTTTACAAATTGTATGAGTGGTATCCATCCCAGTGTATAGGATTTATTTCAATGATCTATAGGTGAACCAATAGTATAATCTGATGTATTATGTATATTTTCTTATATAATCATTTGTTGGACAATTTGTAATAAATACAAAGTTTCATATGATCCATTTTAGGTTGAAAAGTTTTTTAGACAATTAGATTTGGTTTGATGTGTTTGATATTTTTTATGGAATTAATGAATTTTGAGATTGGTTTAATTAATAAATGACTTGTAAGTAAAGAATTATGATAAATCCAAGTGATATCAAGTAAATGGTCATATTACCTTTAAAAACATTTGTTCATGTTTCGAACTACTTTGGTAACTCTTCAAAGTTGACGGATGAGTTATGCCAATGGCATAGGGTTCTCAATCTTTGCAAAGTATACCTAGTGAAAGTGCAATAAAAGTATAGGTGAGATATATTTCCATCTTTTTTTTCACAAATAACATTCAGAAAGAATCTTAAGGAATTTGCTAGTATCTAAAAGAAAAGAGACTTGAGGCACTAAGTTTTTGTTCTAGATGACTTTGCACCAACTCATGCTCTAGTCACTTGGTCAGAAAATTACCTTATATGTCTTATTTGTTAAGATGCCTGAGGTATGTCTGACCTACCTATGCCTTTCTTATTTGGTGTTATCTAATCTGCAAAAGCATGGCATAGATCTTATTAGATGATTGTCATTTTCATTGATCCATTCCTTGACCTAGCGTTTATAGGGTATCTTTCCTCTGTCTAATAATAGAATGTTGAATTAATAAGGGGAACCTATTTTTCCCCAATTGTTGAAATACATTGAAGTAGATTGTCCATTAATAACTATGCATGTAATGTTATATCTTGATTTTTTCCTCAACCTCAACATTTGTTTATGTAAGCATGATGAAGCTATACAAATATTTTTTATTTTTTAATTATTTCAACTTTTTAAATAGCACTCTATAATCCATTTTGTCCATACTAACTTTTTTTACCATCAATCTCCACAGTCTCTTACTCATTAACACCTTATTGCTTACTTTGATTGTAGTGATACCGGACTCCCTCACCAACAAACAACCTCATGATTCTCTCCATTTTCTTTATCAATCTCTTCGAAAAAAGGAAGTGTGAAGACTAGTATATGTGGTGTGAATTGGCACATATATAATTAGTTGTAGTCTCCCTACAAATGATGAACTTTATTACAATAGTTTCTTATTCTCTTATGTATTTTCTAAATCAAATAGGAGCATTCATTGAATTACAACTTTCTTATAGTGATGGGTAAGCCTAAGTAGATGAATGGTGGGTCTTTGTTACTAATTCTAGCCAAGGTTAACTAAGATGTTTCATTTTATACATAATCGAATATGATAATGTAGCTTTTGCCTCTATTAATTCCTAGATTTGATAGCAGCTTAAAAGTTTTCAATGAAGTAATTATTAAGCCTATAAATCTATCACGAATTCTAAAAAAGCATCAAATCATAAGTTGAATATCTCCATCTTTCATTCTAGTGATAATAACATGTGACATTCTTTGAATTTTCAATTTAATTTCTCTTTGATGAAGCTTCTTAATAGCAAATTTGATGTTAAACAATCTAAAGGAAATAAAGTAACTAATCTTGGATCAAGATGGATCTTTAGTCACAAAAACACCAAGAATAGCTTTTGATCTAAGGGGTCTTGAAATCTAGAAATATTCCTTTAAGTCACTAAGATATAAAGAGAGTAATTCAAGGAAATAAGAAAACAAGGAAACTCGTGACAAAGACAATTTAAAATTCATAAAGTCTAAGAAACAATCTAGATGTATTATTAATCACACAAAGGACACACCCTAACATAAGAACTCATGTCTTTATATTGACATACAACCTAATATGTAGTTTATCACCACTAAAACTAAAATAGTTAAGTCAACAACAAAAAGGAATAAAATCATCTAATTCTACCAGATCTATTATAACAAACTTTATTAACTAAAAATAGAGGACATTTCCTCTTCGGGAATACAATGTATAACTACATAATAATGGCGGTTTCCCAAGCATACAATTCTCCTCCTTTTTGCTAGGATGCCAAATTTGTTGAGTGGTGTTGGGATGTCTTCAGCCTTCTTTCACTCCTAAATTCTCCTCTTATCTTGCCTTTCTTCTTGTGCTTTCATATTCCTTCTTTCTTTTAGTTTTCCATTCTTAAGTTTCCTACATTCTCCTTTTTGTCGATTATAGCCAACATTTTTCTCAATTTGGAACCTTACTTTCTTCCAATTCTTTAACCCTCAACCTCCCCCTTTTGACTTCCTTTAACATTCCTCTCCTTCCCTCTTCTAAGATCTACCCTTGGTTGAAGGTTTGAATAAACTTTCCTTTTGGAGTATCCTTTTAAATTTCAATTGCACCTTCCTTTCCCTTCTTCCTTTTTGAATTTTTTTCTAGCTTTCTTATTCTAACTTCTAGCATTTCTCCTCCTCCTTCCATGGCTTATAACACTCCTAACCCTCCCAAAACCCTCCTCTAATAAAGAATGGTAGCCCTTCTCTTGCCACTTACATGATAAGGAAAACTTGGAGCCAAATTGTTATAAGTACTTAGTCTAATAACTCCAAACTTAAATGCATTCCTCCTAGCATCAATGATGAAAATCAATGTGTCAAGCCTCCTATCCAAGTCTTCAAAGATGGTGCTGCACATTGGAACACCAGACTCATTCTTTAATGATATGAGCATTGCATTCCCACCAATAAAAGCATGGGTTGTGGACAATTGGAAGAAATGGGGAATTATGAAGGTGATTTTGAATGACCAAATCTTTTAACTTTTCAAGTTTTCATCCGAGCATAAATGAAAAAGGGCACTAAACCTAGACCTTGACATGTCTATGGTAGACCTTTCTTCCGTTTATAATGAAAACCAAGTGATATCACCTAATTATACATCTTTAATGAATTTTTTCATAATAATTATTGATAGGTGTGTTTTAGACTATGTTTATAAGGTGTTTCTAGGTGTTTTAAGTGTTGTTTATGTGTTTAAAGCTTAGTTAGAATGATCTTTTGCATCATTGTCATTGTTTATCATGTGTTTAGTTGTTTCTTAATTTTTTTTAGTGATTTGAGGGCAAGATTTTGAGCTGATTTGAAGTGTAGGTTGATGTACTTTGATGTTTAGATGAACAGGTTATAACTAGAGGAAAGCTGGATAAAATTGAAGAATTATCAAAAATTGGAAAGTTACAATTCCTGATTGTGCAACTGCCTAGAACGAACTTTCTATCACCTGAGATGATGGCGTTGATGTGTCCAGCACGAATTTTTAGACTTAGAGGCCACCTTTGAACATCTTTAAGGGTTAGAAACCCTAGGAACTAAGATGCATCATCATGTAACTTACTCGAGGAGAGAAAACAAGGTTTTAATGGTCACCCAAAGAAGGAAATACCATCAACCTTGGGATTCATCAAGAGTCACCAACTTCAAAATTTTCCAACATTAAGAAAGTGAAGAAAAGAGTGTTCAAATTTAATTAGTTTTAATCTTTCCTCTCTTTTCTACTTTTTATATGGAAAACATGTTAGTTGGAAGATTTATTATTTTCATGAATGGCTGAACCCTTTTGTAGGGATTGCATTTTGAACAATTTTATAGAACTCTTGCTTATAAATTCATTAAATGCATTTGTGTTGGGTTGTACAATGAGAGTTGGCACCTAATAGACCTATAAATAGTAGGTTTTCAAATGATTAAAGAGAGATCTTAGCTATTTGATTAATTACCTATAGGATTGCTTCACATCTAGTTGGGTGTTTAGGAGAGTTTTTATAGATTGAGGGATTACATGACTAACCCTATCTTATTCAATTAAGAAACATGACTAACCCTATCTTATTCAATTAAGAAACATGACTAACCTTATCTTCTTTAAAGAAGGAAACTTAATTATACCTTGAGAAAGGGTAACTAAAACATTAAGATATCTAGAGTCAAATATAATTAAATCAATAAGATAAGAGGGAAATAAAAATATGGATAAAAGTAATTCCTAGTCTTAAACCTTAAATTCACAAGTTACGTCACTTTGATCCTTTAATTGTTATTTGAATTTATGCCTTAAACAAAATATAACTTAGATTTTTGGGTGACTAATCCTAATCCTTATGGGACAATATCCGTTATACAATAATATTTATGTCCCAATCACTGACATTCTATCATAAACCAAGTTAGCATTGCTTAGAAATTAAGAACTATATAAGGTTTGAGAGGCAATTTGTTAGGGGTTAAATTTGTAATAATTTTGGATGTTATTTGATGTGAATTTAACCCTATTTTATTGCTTAAATGTTCTATTTATGTGTTATTATGTTTACTTTGTACAACTTTCAAAATATGAAAGTTGTGCAAAAAGTTAACTCAAAAGTCAACATACAACGGCCCTCTATGTAGGGTGTCGTTTTACTACTGTAGACCGTCGTTTAAGGGACAGAAATTACAGAGGATGAACAGGGTGGCGTTGTGGATGAACAGGGTGTCGTTGTAGGTCGGTGGGGTGTCGTTGTACCACGCGCAGCAGCCATTTTTGACCCAAATCTTCAATGTTTGCGGCTTGGCTTCTTCCTCCACTTGCAGCTACTCAATCCCTATATAAAGGGGCCTCTCCCAGACGTTTTAAGCATCAGTTGTAGGATTAAACACATTAGTTTCAGATCAAAGTAGTTTTTAGGTTGTTTTTAGTTTCAATCTTTTGTAATTCAATTTGCAGGTTGTCTTTGTGAGTCCAGAAGCTGTAATCACGTGGATTATAGTTAGTTAATCATCTCAGATCCATCTTT
>JAOXYD010202611.1:0-21725 GCA_028565735.1 Pinacopodium congolense
AAAATGACATGGTGGGTCATTTAAGCTAAAGGGTTCAAAACAAAGAAGGCCTTAAATCATATCCATAAAGCATGCATTTCGTAGTTTCAAGCTGATTCCATGCAAGTTCTGAAGATAATCTACCTAGGAGAGCATAACACACAACAAAGAAAATAAATGACTATGAAATGCAGTCATATAGACTCAAAACCTCACATGTGCTTATGTGAAAATCTATCACAATTTCATGCATTGCCTCATCACGCAAATTTCAAACGTTTGATTGAGATTATGCAATCAACTACTTCAATTATTCCACATGATGACCTTCGACTCCAGCTACCTAATCAAAATTCAAGCATACAACTTAATCTTAGTCCAACTACTATGACAAAATAACCCAGTTCAACATTCAACACAACAGTTCAAGTGTACAAATGCAAAAATTTTTCAATTCAAACTTGTCTCACCCCCACACTTATAATGGACATTGTCCTCAATGTCCAAAGACAATAAAAACATAGGTAAAGGGGTGATAAAATAAGAACTCCCTGGGATTAAAGAGGCGATATAGAGCGTAATAGTAGAACTTGAAGCTACCTTTTTGCTTTCCTACAAACAAAACAAGCAAATGAAAACAAATCAAACACACAAAGAAAACAACCAAAAGATATTTATAAAAGAGAAAAATAATCAAACCAAAGGATATGAATGGGGTGCCTCCCATTGAGTGCTTATTTAGGGTCACAAGGTCAACACCTTGTCAACCAAAATCAACCAATATAAGTTGAAGCTTCAATCTCCAACACCTCCACTTGGTGCATCAAAGTAAGGTTTAAGCCGATGTCCATTGGCTTTAAACTCTTTTCTCGTCTTGGAACTTCAGATCTCCATTGCTCCATGGGGATATACATAGGTAACCTCAAAAGTACCTATCTATTGAGAGTGTAACTTACCTGGAAAGAGTTTGAGGCAGGAATGATATAAAAGTATCTTCTGTCCTACCACAAATGTCTTCCTGGAGATATTGCGATCATGGAATTCCTTAGTCTTCTCGTTATAAATCCGGGCATGCTAGAAAACTTCATGTTGCAACTCCTTGAGATCTTGTAACTGTAATCTTCTATAGGCATCGATAGCTTCTAACTCCATATTGCATTTCTTGATTGCCCAATAAACCTTGTGTTGCAATTTCACTGGAAGGTGGCTGATAAGATTGAAATTTATTAAATTTTCATATGCTTTTTAATGTCATTTCAATCTTATTTTATTATTTAAATATCTAATTTATGTTATATTTTGTTTAATGACAGATTTATTGCGATAACACAAATTTTGAGTCAAAGCATAATGAATTTAAAGTAATTAGAGTAAAATTAAAAAATTGTAGTAATTTGAAAAAAAAGAGAAAAAAAATTTCAATTTGCTTAAGTTCACCGTTTTAATTAAATAAAACAGTGAGAACAATGGAATGGGACAAGAGCACGCACACTTAGAAACAAAAGAACAAGAGGGGCTGATTTAATTTGAATTATGCACAAAAACCTAGGTATAAAAATAGGAGAACAAGTGGACATGTGGGGGCGGATTGGAAGTGAGAAGTGCGGCTAAGGTCTTGACTGGGTGAGTTGGTGGGCTGGAAGGGTGCTGAAGAAGGGGACGAGCGGGTGTGGCCGAGTAGGTGAGAGCTGGCGGCTTGGAGTGGTCCACCAGCCAACGACTGCGGCTTGGAGAAGAACACCTGGACGACGCAACCATGGACCAAGAGAGGAGATGCTGCACCTGCTTGGCTCAACCAACGCATCAGACACACCAAGGACGCACCGCACTTTCATGGACCAAGGGTTGCACCAAGGAGAGTCAACTGCTACAATTTTTCGTCTGCATTTTTTAATTAATTTATGATTTGCTTTAATTTTTAGCTGAATTTTAGTTATTGCTTGGTTAGTTTGATTTTGTGTTATTGTTTACTTTTAATTAAAAATGATAATTTCAGATTTATTTTTGATTAAGCATTAAATTGTTTAAATTTTTATTTCATATAGTTTTAATTATTTATATAGTTTTTGGTTCATCTAGGTTTAGTAGTTGGTTTCTATGCATGTTCTTAGGTTTTAATTCATTTTAAATTTATTTTGTGTTTAATTTTAATTCTAAAATTTTCATTTAAGCTATTAGTTTAAGTTTTTTTTAATTAGGTTTTAGTTAATTAAGTAATCGTTTAAGTTATGTGTGTTTGCATTAATTTAAAAGTCAATTTTTGTTTTTCTTTTATTGTTCTTAATTTTTCAGCTTTTATTTCCTTTTAATTAATTATGTTTATTGTTTATTTAATTTCTATTTTTTTAATTTAATTATGTTAAACTAGTTTAATTTTGGATTAGAGGATATTAATGGAATTTTAGCTTAATAATTGTGAAATTGATTAGGAATTGATTAAATATTGTGATTTAGGTAAAGGTTGAATTGGAATTCCACATAAATGACATGGATTAAAGATTAATTCTTAAGATTGGCCATCTTAAGTTTAATTTTTAATTTTCTTGTTAAGAATGAACTTGTGATCCGTAATAGTCTTAGTGATTTCCATAGGTAACAATAGGCTAATTGAATTTGTCGATGAACTTAATCAACTTAGCCTAGAATTCTAATTCTCTAAGTTAGGCAATCCGAGCTTGTGAGATTAGGCCTTAGGCTAGTCGTTCCCTAGTTGTTAGTGCTTTCGCGTCGTTAAATTTAGAGAGCTTATTCTAGGTTGCCTCGTGATTAAGGATAGGTTTTCTATCGTATATGACCTATCTAAAAATGGCAGAACTGAGGGTTTGAGAGCTTATTTGAACCTATAGGCTAGCATCTTATACCAATCGCATGTTATCTATTTCAAGGATCGATTATAAGTCTATAATTCCTGATATATCTTCCACCCATCTTTCGTCTTTCTTGTTTATTTCTTCTTTATTTGTCTTTGCTTCCAAGGGTTTTATTTTCTTTTTGACAACATTAGAGATAGCAATTCACTCTAACTCTTTGTGGGATCAACCTTGACTTGCCCTACCTACTTAGTTAGGTTAGTTAGGTTAGTTAGGTAATTTTATTATTTGGTAGCTTACGACGAGCTTTACCACATACTAACTATCAAAGGTAAGATACGTCTTAATATAGATTCATAGACATTACCTATGTTGTTTTCCATTAGAGTGCTAGATCATTTAGGCTAATCTTTATGGATAAATGCATGTAGATGAAATGAAATTAACTAGTGCTAATTTTTAATCAGTATGATAATGTAGGCATATGTGTTTTCTAGGTTAAATGCAACACAAGTTATATAAATAAGCATTAATGATTAACAATGGGTTAGATGTGACAGAAATGTGAAGAGTTTGAGAGTTTTGTTCTATTTTGTTTTTCAATAAACATGAAAATAGAAACATGATGTCTAGCAAAGTAAATTAGGTGAGATGTAATGGGGCATGCTTTTGGCAAGCATCTTTTCAAATAGTTTGGGTAATTTAAGCATCATAATGGTTTGCCCAAAAAATTGAGTGATTTATGTAATGTATGTCACCATTTTTTGCTCCCTATGAAGAATTAGCTAAGCGTCATGGTATCTAATGTATACAACAACCAAAATGTTTATAGTAAGCACCGTGTCTTTAAGACAAAATATGGCTAACATTTAATACACATCAAGTTAGATGTTGATAGGGCTCAAAACATACATATTTTAGGAATTATTTAGTGCTTGTTAAGAGAATTTTTGGATGCAATTCCATGTGATTTGCATGTAATTCTAGTTAAAATCCTTAAATGAGATGTTACTTATATGATTTTCATGTTTTATCATTTTTATAGGATTTTAAAGATTCATTCGGCATACTTTTGGGATTTAAATTAGTTTGGAGTTAATTAAGAATTCAAGAACATCATGTGAGGAAGCTTCACACCAATTTGTAAGGCCATATAAAAAGACATGAAGGATGCATCTAGAGAAGAACAAGATAAGCTCAAACAAGTACTAGTTTTGATATTGGTGAATTTGAGAAGAGATTAGGTTAATTTATAGAGTTCAAATTTTTATGAAATTTTATGGGGTTCAAGAACAGAATGTGAGGACCCTACATATCAAATTTCATAGCTAAATGACAAGCAGAGAGGAATTTTGGCAAAAAGACCAAAGGAAGGAAAAAACTGAAATCTAGTAAGGGGCTACGAGTTAACCGCCAAATTGTGGCCATTGGGTAGAGAATCTCACGATATGACCTATGGTTTGGCTGTGGGGAATCTTGGAATGAATGTCCCTTGACCTTATTTTTTGGTTTTTAGGTCTCTTTGAAGCCTCTTTCAAGAGAGAGGCAGCCACCACTCCAAAATAGACAAGTCATAAACTCTTCCAAAAGGTTTTGATTGAATTTGAAGGATAAGAATGGATCAAACACATCTAATTGAAGATCAAAGTTTGGATTTCATACATCAAGCATCGAGGATTTAAAGATTTAAGATAACTTCACCATAAGCTTTCTTAATTCCTTCTTTCTTATGCTTGTTTGTATGACTTTTTCAATGTATAAGAACTAATTCTTTCTTAGAATTTGAGTTTTTACAAATTCTATGATGTAGTGTTTATTGTTATTCTTAAATTAACTCTTAAGTTCTAGATTTTGAATTAGATTTGTGAACTTTTAATGCAATTTTTATGCGAACATAAATATTGTTCTTAAAACCTTAATTCATGAATAATTAGACTGAGAGATAAATTATATGCATTTTATCATTCCATTGATAAAATATCTTACATGGGGACTTATAGATAGGCTTATATAAGATATCCAGGTTAGGTGCTAGCTTAACTGAAATAGTCTATAAAACTAAGTAATACATTCAATCTTTAGATTGGAATAAAGAGAACTCTTACCTAGTTTATTGAATTGAATAGGGTTGTATAACTCGAGAGTGAGTGAAATTACATTAGGGAGTCTACGGTCTAATAAATCAAGGAATTTGAGTTAATATAAGAATATAATGAATATGCATGCATTCTATAGGGTGTAACTACCTGACTTCTCACTTTAAGTTTAATTATTAATCTTTGCAAGTATCTTAGGTGTTTGTTTCAATTGTTAGTTATTTTCTTTTTCATTAGCCATAAATCAATCAACCATTTTTATAAGTTAGCTAATTTAGATAGGATCACGTCAATAATAGTAGTTCTTGTGGATCAATTCCTAGATGCACTAAACTATATTACATTAGTTATTGGTACACTTGTTTTATTTGTGAGTTGTGATTTAGTAGACGTGTTTCCTGATTAACTTTTAATAAAACTTAGGTAAAACACAACCACCATCAGATTTAATGAAATTTCTTTCTTTTCTTGATGCTTTGTCATCAATATATTCCTTCCAACACCAGTCCCAACAGAATCTAATGCATTTATGTTGGCCATCGAATGAAACTTAGTATTTTCGAAAGCCTTAAACCCAACATCATATCATAAGATGACATACCAAACCACCACAGATGCCTTTTTGTGCATAGCCTCAACTACATAAAAAATTCAACAAAGGTGTTCATTTACAATCATAAATATAATTCAACATACACAAATTTTCAATCCCTATCATCTTAAATAGTATAAGACCTTATAATGGATGGACACAATATCAATTATAGCTGCGATTGATTAAATTTCACATGTAGTTCAAACCAATAATGTCATTAGCTACTACGTATAAATGAAACATTTACTTGGTACATTACAACATGTCATAACTTTCATCACACAATCCTGATATCACTTTTCTCTAGTGTAACTCTTAGTTAATGCTTAGGAAATTACACAAATATTACACTTAAACTCATGAACATCATTTTAAGAACTAATGCAATTAGGAAACATTCATATATTAACAATAGAACTTCATCATGTAAAAGGTAATGGATCAAAATAATTACCCCCAAAATTGACATTATAGTACTCAATCAATATGATCAAAATGCATCTTTCATATCAAATATTATCATGTTAGGTTACAATTCCCAAGCATAAACCAATATGCAATTTCTCAATTCAACGATAACTTTGAACTGCTTTACATTTGTTCACCTCATGATCCCCTCATCTTCATTAAGTTTGGTATCAAGTATGTGATTTTTGGTATTAATCATTTTTTAATAACAATTTGTATCACTTTTGTTGATAATGTGGCCTAGAAAATTTTTGAAATGAGATTCGACTGATTTTATTACTCTTTAGGTATTTGTAACATGGTATCTTGAATTTTCCATGATGTATTTTATTAAGGGGGAGTGTTTTTGGATGAAAATTGTTTCAAAAGTTGTTGTGAAAAATCATAAATTTTGTTTAAAAAAAGTGATCGGTATAAAGGGAGAAGATATATATATCCTCTGTGTGACTTGAGTTTATATATTGGTATTATAGTGTTATGCTTTTTGTAAGTGACTTATTTTGTATTGATATTTGAGGTTTATACTTTTGTGTACGTATACGTTTTGATGATTCAGAGGGAGAATGATAGATGTGACATTAGAAAGAGATAGCACATTTTATTAGAAAGGGATACCAAATTTTTGTTTTGTTTTCATATGATGTTTGCATATGGGTAAGTTTTGGTTTATTTATTTAATTTGCTTGTTATGTGTGTCTAATATAACATAGTTTTTTCATCATTAAAAAAGGGAGATTGTTGAACCAAGGGTTGGTTCCACTTTTATTTGATGATGACAAAATGTTTCTACTAATGTATTTATAGAGTTTATCAAGCTTGTTGAGATAGATTTGATGAAAGCAAGTCTTGAAGTGTATGGTGAAGATTTAAAGTGCATGATGGATCCTTGAAGATAAGGAACATTTTTGGTGAATGAGTTAAAGTATATGAAGATGTATAAAGACTAAAGTAATGGAAAGAAGAGCATTAGATCAAAACGGTTGATGGATGATGGATGATCCAAGAATAGTAAATAGATAGGTTTTGTAGTCTAAGTCATGATTGGTCTTACCATAGTATTGAAAGGGCTCACTTCACGCATATGCTTTCATTTTTAATATTTTCATATAAGATGCATAATTAAGAGGTGTTGTTTATGTTTGTTATGTGTGAAAAATATTTTGATATATGGATAAATGCATGTATGGTATTGTATGAATATATATATATATATATATATGTTGAATGGATGGATAAATTGGTATGATTAATGACTTGATAAATTGGTTAAATTCGAATGACTTATGAGGAAAGTCATGTATGTATGAAATTATGATTTGGTTAAAGAATGTTTGAATTGGAGTTTTATTAATCAAATTATTGGTTAAGTATGCATGTGGTTATATGTGATAAGGTGAATGAAATTGGTTAGATTAATATGTTAAGGTAATTTGGCAAGTGGAATGAATTTGGTTATGTTAAATGGCGTAAAATGTGTTGTAAAATGTATTAATTAGTTTGTGTTAAAACATATTGGATTGGATTAAAATTTTAATTGGATTAAGTTTGGATTAGATTGGGCTTGATTGAGTCAAGGACTACCAGAAGAATTTGCCAGCCCAGTTAAGGTTATTCGACCGAAGCATGTAATTGAAAACGTAGCGTAAACTAGGCAATGAGTAGTTTTTATAATGATTATACTTTATAACATTTTATTAATGTTAATTGATGGGTATTTTATTATTTTTAGGTGTAAATATGTGTTGTCTATATTATGTTTGATATGATGTTAGGGGTCAATTTGCATATATTTTTCATGGATAATTATGATGTTTTGAACCATAAATTCATGATTATATGTTTAATTTTTTATTTGAAATGTTTAATTTACAGGAATTGGGTCTTAATTAATGAATAATGAAGATTGGAGCAAGAAAGAATCCAAATGATAGCAAATTAGGACTTTCCAAGACCAATAGGTGGGTCTGGACAGACCCCCATATTCATTCGGCTGCTTATAACTAATACGATGGGTTGCCATCGTATTGCCTCGAGTCAACCTGCCATATTGATGGTCAAAAAGCATATCTTGTGCAAATATCAAATATTGCGATTGTGGCATATTCTTCATTAATTTTTGTTGTCTGTAAGTGCAAGTGGTAGGCTGTTAGAGCTGTAAAAATAGACAAACATCACAAATACACACATGAATTAAGGGAATTCATATCTAAAATTAAGAGAGAACCTCCCCCTCTCTCTTCATTGTGCTTAGTTCATAGGCTATAAACACTTTGTTCTCAAATTTTATGTTGTTTTCTGAGTTTTTAGACATTGGAGCTTGTTGTTAATACTCATATCTAAGTCTAGAAATCATCTATGAGGGTTTATCAACTTAGATTATCACTTTATTTACTCCCATTTTTTAGATTTATCAAAGTTCTAATGTTTATGCTTACATCTTCAACTGATCTTTAATTTTCCTACTAATTTGCGTTGATCTAGAATTATGGTGAAGCCAAGATCAAGTTAAGGATTTTATGAACCTCCCAGGAGCTTTTCTTGGTTGTTTTGTAACTCCTAAACTTTATTTTATAGCTCATATTTTCATATTTATCAAGAAATGTTGCTTAAGTTGTATGTTTTGTATGTTTTGATCAAGATGTGTGGCTAAATTGATTTTATTGCTAAGGATTGGTGTATATATGATTTAAGTGAGCTAAAAGACATGTTATATGGTCTAATTTGTTTTCTAATGAAGGGTTAAAAGTACTAATTTTGAGTTGGGAACTTATGATTAGTGTTAAAGATAATCTAAGCTTGAGAAATTAACTTAGTTTGTTGGAAAGATCAGTAAACAATACAAATTAATCAATTAATGACCAAACTTTGATTTTTTGTGAGAGTTAAAGTTCTGAGTTTAAAATCTAGAGGTCACATTCTTGAAGTTAAAACCTATTAACTAGATTTAAAGTATAACCAAACTTTAAACTAATTTTAATGGAGATAAAGAAAAGTCTTAACCATAGCTTTGTTTTGATTTTGTGAAGGAACTCTAATTAACCCTTAAAATTGATTAAAAATCAATTAAATCATCAGTCACCAAATCCTTAGTTAATTTTCACATTTGGTCATTTTCAAAAAACATTTAAAACAATTAAAAATTAATTTTGAAGTGTTTAAGTCAAGTTAGACTAGTTTAATATTTTTTGAGCTTTTAATCAAATTATTTGGATTTGCATAGATAATTGTGTTCTAATTAACCTAGTAATTAACTATTTTCCATTTGGTATCGACATTTAGGGTTTATAATGCTCCCCTTTATTATTTATTTGATAGGTACACTAGCCTTATCACATTGATTTTTAAAAGTAAAATAGTTAAAAGCACTCCAATTTTCATAATCATATAACCAACACACATCATATGAAAAACATTATAAAAGATCTATACAAAGAGATTAAAGTATTTTTGAGTTTATATGATGTATGCTTAAGTGTTGAGTTTATTTATGTGAATTCATTCTTAAATATTGTGTGAGCCCTTAAATACTTTGGTGAGTTAAAAGAGTGACATTTTGTGAAGGTGTTCGTGAATTGTATAGCTTGTGGGGTTAGAAGAATAAGAGTGAATTTTATGTAAGGGTTATTCTTAATCCACAAAAGAAGAGTGGTGTGATGTTATTCCTGAGCCTTAGAAAAGGAAGAATGATAGGTTATTCCTTAGCCTAAAAAAAGGAAAGTGAAAGGTTATTCTTGAGCCTTGAAAAAGGATTGTTCTATTAATGTTGTCTTTGTTTTGTTATAGTGCAAGTAAAATCTCAACGAGGATTGTAGGCAACTAGACATAGGGGAAAGTAAACAACTCTAAAAGAGGATAAATTGTTTGTATCTCTCTTCCCTTACTGCTTTACTTTTATTCATTTATTTTAAATTATTTAATTTATTGTTAATGTTTAATTTGGTTAATTAGAATTATTATTTAGTTTTCCCATTTCAAATAAATTGGCAAAGATTAGGATGTATAATTTAGACAAATTTTAAACATCTATTTCACCCTTTATCTTAAGTGCCATATAAGGCTATCATTACTGATTTCTATAATTTTCAATTCATAACATCTTTTAATACAACAATGAAACACATATATTCAAACTTAAGTTTGTTTTGGCATATATTACTAGGCTTCAAACTACATGTACATGTAAAATCACATAGCTAAATTGGAAATTAAAAACATCTCAAAAGTATAATGCTCTAATTACTAATTCATTTACAAACTAATATCATATCCCTAAAACACAAGTATGGGAGATACTAAAGTCTCTCAGTCTCTTATCTACGTTACATGAATTTTCAAGGAACGAAAAGTTAGGGAATCAAAATTTGAAAGAGTATAAACATTTCCACATATCTATAAAACCAAATAAACTTACTGTAATATCACAATCATAAATTTCCTTGAAAATTGTACAGAGCATATTTCCCATCGAAAAAAGGAATAAGTTGTGGAATCATATTTCACTAAGTGAACCTCAAATATTAATTAATTATTGACGCTATTAATAATGCAAGTATGATCTCATATGCTCTATAACTTAAACAACATATATTGGCTGATCATTTGGGCTTCATCCATCACTTTATTATAATCAACACAATGTAGATCTAAGAACAACATGACACTTACTTATCACTATATAGGCAAACATCCAAATACCTTAACAAATTGACACTCATACCAAATGTCTACACAAATCTTTTTTCTCTTCTAAAAAAAAAAATCTTTACTTACATGTTCAAACACCATGCTTCTTGTGTAAAGGATTCTTAAGATTATGATTGGGTGAACTCCATTAGTCGAGACCACATATTCACTGAGGCCACTCACTACCATCGTCAAGTAAAGACAATAATGACAATAACTTTATTACTTTAACCGTCACATTACTAATAATCACCTCTTCTCCCTAATTACTTAATCAATCTAATTAAATTTTTTTACATTATAATTTAACAAAAATTATCCTTAAGAGGATAGATGGGGCATTTAAGGTGAGATCTAATATAGATCCAACTTTTTATTCCCTCGTGGGATCCATACATCCCTTATCAATGTATGGATATTTATATCTCGATATCTACTAGTGATGCAGCAATAAAATCAATAATAAATACAAAAGTTACAATAAATAAAGTAAGGATCTTGAAAACACCAAACCATCTAATGTAAAGATGATTTTTAGTGCTAGTTATCTAATTACAAAAGAAACCCCATAGGCTTTCGCTTTCGTGTCTCTCTAAAATTGCAGTCATGGTAAAATCTTGGTTTATTTAATCATCAGGGATTCCTAAGTACACAAATTCTCAATTCCCTTAGTTATTAGTATTAATAATAAAATACTGATTAATAAAATTTAATCAATCAAATTTAAGTTTTTCGCATTATAATTTCATACCTCATCAACTCCAACAATTCCAAAACTCTTTTTTTTAATAACACTTAGATCTTGCAATTACATGACATGTTAGAGGAAGGGAACCATATGGGGCCTTTCCTTTTTGACACACAAACCATTGATGTTGTTGCAACACAAATCCAAGATTCTTATAACGTTTTGACTCCTTACTCACATAGTTCTCTCCTTTAGAATTTTCAAAGACCAAGATTCATTAAGATATTCCCGTTCATGTCTCATATATCATTCATAACTTACACTACACATAAACTAATGTAGTTTGTATCGTATTTACGAAACAATGGTGACTATCACATCACATTTGATAAAAGGGATGTCTAATGAAACCTTAAAAATAACACAATTCATAAGACCACAAAGAGAAACTGTTAATATGTTCCACTCATTCTAACCAATATACTTTAGCTAAACAACCTAGCATGGGTCAGTTAGGTGTATAATTCATGACTTTAACACCAAAATAATTCTACAACAAATATGCCTCGCCAATTAGAGTCTAACCTAAAAATCAATTTAATTCTTTGTATTTTTATACAATTTAATGTAAAATGGAAAGACATGAACTTGAAGAAAGACATAACATCCAAATATCCATTTAGCCTAAAATGGATACACTTCATATGGGGAGCACTACTATAACCCCTATGACCCTAAGAGGAGGATAAATTGAGTCTTTAAAAATTTCTTGCTTAAACTAAACAATCTAAACTACCTAATCCAATCTTAACTATATGTAATCCATAAACCAAATTTCATCCTAATTGTTATGTTAATACTTATGCCAATTCAATAAAATATAAACAAAAACAAGTGCTTAAAAGTAAAGAGATAAGGGAAAGAGAAGAGCACCAAGATTTATAAAGGTTCACTATCTCAAAGATAGACTTTATCCTCTCTCCAATTACATATTGAAAATTTCACTAAAATCTAACCTTACTTTAAATAAGTGAAGAGTAATGTTTTACATTCTTGATTAAGAGTGAAGAATGACTCTTTACAATCTTACTTTAAGGGTGGAGAGTAACCCAATAATTCTCATTTACAGGGGTCAAAAGGAACCCATAAAATCTTGTTTAATAAAGGTCAAGAGAAACCTAATGTAATCTTCCTTCTATGGGTGAAGAGTAACCATTTCAAAACCAATAGAAATATACAATTTTTTTTCACAACATCAATCTTAAATATAGACTACCAAAGGCTCAAATCAAGCTTATATAACTCAACAAAAATGTGATCAAAATCAATACTCAAAGGGCCTCAAATGCAATCAATACAATGCTTATGTTTTATGCATTCCCTAATGCTCACACATGGAATAAATAAATTCAATTCACAACCAAATATCATTGCAACTAAAATCTTGTTTAGAGAAATCTATAAACTCTATTTTAAATGGAAAAAAGAAGCAAATATCACAATAATAATCAACACAAAACAAATTCCTCGATTATTTAACCAAAATACACCTTTAATGGTGTTTGAATGAAAGTTCAACCTATAGAACAATTTTGCACTCTTAAGAGAAAAACAAACTGTATAGCAAGCTTCCTAACTAGACCATAAACAAACAAATTGATGCAAAAACAAAAAAAAATTAAAGGATCAAATAATTAAGTTAAGCCTAAGAACACAAAATCTATTAAATTGTAATCTTTATATTCCATCCTAGAAACAAGTGTTTTTAACTTATCAAATGGCACACAAACAACACAACAAACCTATTGGAGCATTAATCCAACACTTAACAATAGATTCATAAAATATAAATAAAATTAAAGCCTGGAATCAAGGATTGAATCATGACCAATTCAAGAAGACACAAAACTGGATAGATATGATGGTTATGGTTTCAAATGCTTGTAAGTGATGAAATATTCCTCTAAATAATCAGTTATAAGATTAGTGAAATCCTTAAGGACATAAAAAAATATAGCAATTTTAAAGCACTAGAAACTGATTTAATATAAGAAAAATCAGATAGAATGACGATAATTCAAATATAGATAGAATTGAGGCATGTCAACAAAAGAGCTTAACCCAAGCGAATTTCAACTAAAAAATTACAAAAATTTGATCAAATCAATTCTTAAATATCCAACCTAATAAAAAAAGGTTCACACTTTTAAAAACAAATTAAAATGATAAGAAAAGAGATTGAACCAAGAACAACAAAAGTGGTGGCAACTTTTAGGTTTGAGAGATTTTAAACTTGTAAAATTGTCTAGAGAGCATAAAGAATTGATGGAAATGTTTAGGAATGTTATATATAGGGTTAGCAAGTGATTAGAGACATCAAGAAAAAAAATCCAACTGGGGATTAAAATACCATTGAAAACCAAAACCCAAAATCTAGTTTTTAGAGACAGAGACCTGATTGCGGTTGGCCACATACAAAATTAGCTCAAATTAATCTATCTTTCATGCAAAATTTAACAATTTCATTCGAGACCAACATTCGGTAAGCATATCGATCGAATCAAGTAATAAAGTAGAGTATATTTAAGACTTTAAGTATCGATCCCACGAGGAAGTTTATAGGATGTAAGTACCAGGTCAATTGGATTATAGTTATCTAGAGGACACTCAGCTCTATGATTTAAGAAATCACACTACTCTCTCCCACTTTTTGACATCATAAAAAAGATTACTTATTGTAACTAATTCTTAAAATTTACTCCCCCTTAATTCATGCATCTTTAAAAAAATTGTATATAATACTTCTCCTAAATGAATGTAATTATGCATTATGGGATAATTGTGCAAGGAAAGAGACAAACACATAAAATACATCACCAAAAAAATGTGTATGCATAATTATACTTCAAGAATATATATTTTGCATTGTAAACGTATATTATGCATCAATACCATATACACTTTTCACAAGTCATACAAAATCAATTGAAATATTTTAAAAAGGTGTACTCCCCCTATATTTATGCATTGAAAACTTTTAATCATGTAAGAGGAAAGTACTTATCTTTGAAAATTTTCAAAAATATGCACAATTTCAAATGTGATACTAATTAAAAAGAAATGATACCATTTGTAAAACATGATATCAATTGTAAAAATATTATGTCAACTGATACCAATTAAAGGAAAATGATACCAATTAACTATGGTACCAATTAAAATATATGATATTGATTACAAAAATCATTTGATTTAAAATATGCAATTCATCATTTTTCAAATAAGTCCTTTACTAAATTCAATGTAATGCATCAATTTCAAAAGTCATGCAAAAATTTTAAGGCAATGTGCTAATTATGAAAATGAAAATGAAAATGATATAAAAGCTTTCCCTGAACACATTAATCCATTCTTCAATATAAAACATGTATAATAAGGCCAACATTCTCAAATAAAACATAAATGTTTAAAAAGCAAGTCAAGTTATATATCAACATATAAGGATATAAGAGTATCTCCTTTGCGTCACCTCTTGATACAAAATCATTATTCCTTAGTTGGCTCAATAATATGCTTCTTGGTAAGCTCATATGAGCAGTCATGGTGATCTTTTCACTTTCCCACTTCCTTTTACTTTTTGACTTGACACCAATTTCGAACCAATTAGTGTTGACCTATAAATAAAGAAATAATAGATTCCAGATACCCACATTAACTTTGTCCTTGGAGGTTACCATTAGCATATTTTTCATCCCATAATTTTAAGGTTTTTCTAAAAATCCTATGTTTAATAAAAAAAATTTCTAAATGCCTAATTTTACCACAAAATTAGAAACATATGGATGATTATGCATATGGCAGCAAAACCTATAATATTGATACATAAATGCATTTCGCTTATCCTTGATGAAGTTTTGGCCAAGAATAATTATGAGAGATGTTCCTTTGTGAATGTACATGCATATGGGATGTTTGTGTGTAATTTGGCCTATAATGCCTAAATGGTCTATCATTATGAATATTCTTTTCATGATGACATGGCCTTCTTAGATGTGATTGATACATGCCTTTAGTCTTAATAATATGCTTATGACGAGTATGGGAATGTAAAGACTTAGATTTCCTAATTTGAGGCCTATCATGAAGCTTAGATGTATAAATGTCTCTTATTTAATAAAATTGCCTCCTATAATGTAAATATGATCCATTTCCAGTATTATGTACATGCACATTGGAAGCATGAGAAGGTGTAAGACTTCTTTGCTTAATATAGGTCCCAAGTGCATTATTGTGAGTTTGTGCATTCCTAAAGAAATTATTCCTTGTTCTTCCTTAATGCACATCCATCCTAACTTTTGAACTAGGTGCATACATAAATGCATGATACTTGTTCCTAGTATATTGTCTACATTATCAAATAAGGGCTTAGGCATAATTTCATCTTCTAATTTTTTACCCTTTACAAAAATGGTATTAGCATTATTAGAAACATTTTCATTAATAAAACCTAAACCTTTCCTACCATTATAACTCTTGTGAGCTCTTAAAATGCAATCTAACTTTACTTTGCCCTTTATGATTTTTGAAAAAGATTCCTTAAGGTCTTCCACTTCCTTTTTCAAACATTCATTTTTATGTATCAACTTATGCTCATCATGTACATTATGCATGGCAACTTCCTCACTCCTAGATTCTAGCATGCCATTCATCTCAATTTTCAGTTTATCAATTTCTAATAAGCATGTATTCTTGGATTCTAATGTGTTATACAACTAATTTTCCAATTTTTCCTTCCTATGAAAACATTCTTCCAATTCCCTTCTCAAACAATCATTTATATTCACCAATCTATCATTTTCAATAATACATTCATTCAACTTTTTAACAACATCTTTATATTTAGAAGAAAGATTCTTACTTTTCAATATAATAGCTTTCACATACTCAACCAATTCATCATGTGTGATTTCATCATATACCACATCAATTTCATTCTCATCATCCTTTGAGCTACTAAAGCTAGGAAGTACCTAATTGATTTCCTTTGGAATATTTCATGATGATGGAGCTTCCTCTACAAAAGCTATTAAGCATGTGTTTGAATTCTCTTCCTCTTCTTTAGCTTTCTTTACTTCCTTCACCTCTTCTTTGGCCTCTTCCACATTATTTTCACCTACAAAAAATTTTCTCTGATCTACTTTAAATATCATAAATTGAATCATATACTGAAACTTTATAAAAAATGCTCTTATCTAATTCATCATGTAAGATATGCATAACTCATTCATTTAAAGGAAAAACTTTTGCTTCATTTGAAAATCCATAAGGACCATTTGAAATGAATTTCCATAAATTAAAATCTTGGTCCATAAGAAAGAATTTCATTCCAATTTCTGTTCAAGTCATTTCCATTAAAAATTGGTGGCTTATAAATATTCAAACTCTCTTAACTAAAAAAAAGTGCCATTTCTAATTTTTACACACAACTTTGTGAGAAATTAAGTAAATGTGAGACTAAAGCTTTGATACAAATTGCAAGTCATATAGCACCCAAAGGGGTGTTGGGGTATTTAAAAATGTCTTCCTTAAATTAAACAATCTAAACCACCTAATCCAATCTTAACTATATGTGATCCCTAAACCAAAATTCAAGCTAAATGATATGCCAATTCATAATCTTTAAGGGTGAAGTGTAATTTAACAATCTTGTTTACAAGGGTTAAGAAGAACCCACATAATCTTGTTTAACAAGGGTCAAAAGAAACCTAATATAATCTTCCCTGTATGGGTGAAGAGTAATCCTTTCAAAACCAATTGATGTACAATTTTTCTCACAAAATAAACCCTAAATTTAAGATGCTAAAGCCTTAAATCAAGCTTATATAGCTCAGTAAAAACCTGGTCAAAATCAATACTTAAAGGTGCTCAAATGCAATCAATACAATGCTCATACCTTATGCATTCCCTAATGCTCATACATGGTATAACTAAATCAAATTCACATTAAAATATCAATGCAATTCAAATCTTGTTTACTATAAGTTAAGAGAAATCTATAAACTCTATTTTCAATGAGAAATCTATAAACTCTATTTTCAATGTCAAAGAGCAACCAATATCATAAAAATAACCAACGCAAAACAAATTCCCTAATTATTTAACAAAAAATATACCTTTAATGGTGTTTCAATGAAAGCATAATCTATATAAACAATTATGCACTCTTAAGAGATAAACAAGTAGTATAGCAAGCTTCCTAACACTTCAGTAGATCATAAAAAAACAATTTGATGCAATAAAAATGAAATTAAAGCATTAAATAATTAGGTTAAACCTCATAGCACAAAATCTATCAAATTGTGTACTCTTTATGTTCTAGTCCACAAACAATCATTTTTAACCTATCAAACGACATGCAATCAACACAAAACACCTACTAGAATAGTAATATAACAGTTAACAATATATTCATGTAATATAAACAAAATTAAAGCCTAAAATTGAAGGATTGAATCATGAACAATTCAAGAAAACACAATACTGGATAGATATGATGGTTATGGTTTCAAATGCTTGTAAGTGATGAAATAATCCTCCAAAAAATCAGTTATAAGATTAGTGAAATCCTTAAGGACATAAACAAACAAAATATAGCAATTTTAAAGCACTAGAAACTGATTTAATATAAGAAAAATTAGATAGAATGGCGATAATTCAAATCTAAATAGATTTGAGGTATGTCAATGAAAGAGCTTAAACCAAGTGAATTTTAATTCTAAAATTGTAAAAAAATAATCAAATTAATTCTTAACTATCTTTAAAAAATGAAAAATAACAATTTAATACTTCCAAAAACAAATTAAAATGATGATAAAAGAGATTGAACTAAAAACAATAAAAGTGGTGGAAACTTTGATGTTTGAGAGATTTTGATCTTTTAAACTTGTTTGGATAGCATAAAGAATTGATGGAAATGTTTAGGAACGTTATATATATGGTTACGAAGTGATTAGAAATGTTAGAAACAAAAACTAGCCATTTGGGCATTAAAATACCATTGAAACCTAAAAACTAAAATCTAGTTATTAGAAACAGAGAACTCAACAACTGTATCTAGGGAGCTCAACGGCACCGTTAAGGTCTTTATCAACTGCCATTGAGCTTTCTAGACAACAAGGGTTAAATGACCCTTGCGATATTGTGTCATTAAAGTCTGATTAACCCTCTATTTAAGGTCTAGAAAACATAAAACATGATTCAAATCAAATTTAAACATTTCCAAACATTTTCCTAACATTAAACATGATTTTAGAAAAGTTTTAAATCATATATCAAGGCCTTGATTCAAATATAAGAATTAAGTTTGATTATGAAAACTTTTCATTCTTAAAAGACGTTTAAAAATTTTACAAAACTTTTCGTAAATCAAAATTCATATCACAATGCAGCATAAACTAATTCAAGCATGCATAAACAATGTTTCAAAGCCTTTAGACATATAAAGAGATATACTTTTTAAAAATTTCAAAAATTTCACATAATTTCATCTTGATTAAGAAACATTATAACTCTATGCCATTATAAAGAACTTCCTAACAAGTTGATGTCATAATTAAATTCAAATAATCACTATAAAATTTATGCCTACCTATATGCACATATGTATGTAAATATGACATGCAAATGTGAGAGCCCTTTCAAGCATTGGTAAAGATTTAGTTTAGGACTACATACCATGACACTTTCCTAAGCCTATCGAAACTTGATCTTCACTTTAACACTTCAATACTTTCTTCCAATTCCTCATATTCTTTATGAAGGCTCTGCTACCTTAGGCCCCAATATATGTCATTCCTTAAATTGAATTTACTTATCTTTTTAATGCACTAAAAAGTAAACCATTACTAACAAGAATGGTTTGTCATTATCAAAATACAAGATTGGAACCTCCCTTGGTTCATCAACTACTACCTTAGAACTTCAACACCAAATTAAGTGCAGGATCCCCATATATAGTAACATTGGTGTTTATATTACCCAAAATTATGCCTTAACCAAACAATAAGTGACCATAACTCCTCTAATAGACATCTACAACCGATCAAATATAGTCAAACTAATGATATTTCTATTAACATGAAATGTTAGTTCCCCATTAGAACATATACATATTTAATCAAAATCAATAAAACCCTAGACATTACAATTAATAAAAATCAAGAATATGGAAAACCAAATAGGAATCGATTGATGTTGATAAAACCAAAACCTTAAATCCACAACTAAATTTATTACCCACATTCAAATAATACACACACACACACACACAATCAAATCCTTAGTTTTGGGTGGTGTTTCATCCTTACCTTTTCACACTTTAACTCTAATGCATGTCAGTGCAGATATGTATAAATCACTAAACAAATAAAATTAGGAAGCAACCTCGATAGGGACTGAATAATAGAAAATGAATCGGATGCCACCAATGCATTCGTTATTAAAAATTCCATAATTAACCTAATCTATTCACCACTACTCTAATGCTACATTGGCATACAATTCAATTGAATAAATACATCATGTGGCATGAGGATCACATAGAATTTCTAATAAGAGATCTTTAGTCTATTCATTTGGTGCATATCTAGTTTGTGTAAAACAAAAGGGCCCCTTTGGGGTGAGAGGGGGCTATAGGGGCTCCCTTTGGGAGCCTAGTCCTTCTCATCCAATTTTGATCATTAAATGATCTCTCTCGTTCTCACTTCATTAATTTGTCTAACTAATCATCCTATAGCACATTCTTGCATCATTATATATCCAATAAATGCATTGTTATTGAATGAAAAAGGTAATTACTAGGTAGTTTGGGTTTCGTGGCCCTTCTTGGCTAGAACTGCCTAGTTAACTTTAAATAAATGAAAAAATTAGTAAACATGCCAAATGAGAATAAGGACAAAAAGTGAATTAGACGTAGGGTTTTGAAGCCAAGTTAGTTTTTTTTCATCACTTTATTTCTTTCCCCTTAGCAGCTCATTACTGTGTCCTAGCTTTCCCTTTTCATTTTAATTTGTCTGTTTCTCTCTTGAACTAATGAAGCACTTTCCAATCAATTATGTCCTAGCTTTCTTGGTATTCAATTTGTCCCAAAGGAATAGTAGATTTTTTTTTTCATTTATAGGGTTTATAAAACAAAGAGAGTTTTATTTTTCTAATATTTGTATATAAATAGTAGTTAGGCTTTAGGGGGCTTCCTTGAAGCATTTGTGAGTAGTCCAATAGGTATGCACTTCTCTGTCTCTCCTTATCACTATGTCTACTTGCTCTACATGTTTAATTGTCTATAAAGACAGTAATGAAAATAAATATTTTTTTGGCTTTTCACCATCAATGCACGTTTCATATTCATTCTCTTGAATATTAGTGGCCTATTTATTTATGTTTCTATTTTCATTTTTTTTCTATTTTTATGGTGTTTTGATGACCAATATCTCTTATTTTGAACTGTTATTTTTTCTGCTCACGAAAAGCTTTTGGTTTTCGTTTTTTTTAAGTTTAATTATAGTTTGTAAGCTATGATCAATTTTACCCTACAAATCAATTGTTTCATCATAGGATGATTTTTTTAAAATATGTTTAAGTCAACTAACATTGCAAGCTTGGTCAGGTGAAGCAAGTGAGTGAGAAGAATAATGTCTCATATGAAGTTTAAGCACCTAAGGCATGGATCCATCACATTTCTTCCAAGGAAGTGAGCGGCTCACTCATCGCAAAGGAGAAGGTAAAGCATTTCTTTTTAATGTATTTGTCCTAGCTATGTTTAATTCTGTGTTCACTTATCTCTTATCAGAGTTTAATGAGTTAATACTCATATTCAATTAAAATGTTCTTTTTTATGTTTCACTACCCAATCATCAAAAATTAACTAACTAAAATTTTGTGTCTCATATAGTAAATACTTTTCCCAAGGATGACCTACCAAGCCCTACAAATTTACTACCTTTTTTAGCTACAAGGCTATTATGACACATAATTGTTTGATAACTCAAAAAAGCTTGGATAAAGTAAGATACCTTTAGGCCTTTCCTTTTGATATTTGTTTGAAATCTTATTTTCAAATTCTTTTAGTTATGTATTTTTTTCTGGCATGGGTAGCCTAAAGTTAAGTTTTGGCTTGAGATTTGAAAATGACCATTCCAGTGCTGGGTTCCTAATATTCTTTTTTGGTTTTTTCCCTAAACATTGATATCTTGTATTTTCTTCTTATTTTTCTTTGTTGATTTTTTTCTATTTCAAATTCTCTTCTTCAACCATTAATGCTTTATGGGTACATTAAATATATTTTTATCTTTTTATCTTTTCTTTCTTTTTTCTCCTGCCTTACTTCTCTTTAATTTTTTTCTCTATTG
>JAOXYD010202629.1:0-35158 GCA_028565735.1 Pinacopodium congolense
GAAGAAGTATCTAAATCCTTCTTAAATAGTTAGCGAATAAAGTAGGTTTTTATTATATATTTTTATTTAATTTAATTGTGCTTAAATAATATATGACACCCTACTCATCCATCAATGTGATCTTAGGAAGGTGCCGTTGCTGGTTTGGAATAAGGCATTTTCTTCCAATTTTTGCTCCTATATCCATCTTCAAGCTCCATCCTACAAATTAAACATAAGCACTGAATTAGGGGTCATAATTCAATAAATTAGCCATTAAAACTTAATTAATTTGACCCCTAATAGGCCTTAACACACTTGGAAACATAATTAACTCTAACTAAAATGTATGAGTTACCTAAAGATGATGGAGATGGTATTATAAAGTCTAATCCCTAGGCATTGAACACTTCCACCTCCATGATGTTTGAGAGTGGCATCTCATCTCTTTTTGATATGTTTCCCACTCTTTGGAATCTATCGTAATACAACACAAACGCTCTAGCATCCTTGAATATTCTTAGCCAATAGAATCTACATTCCAATATATGAGTAGCCATCTTATTTCCTCCATAGTGTCCTATATAAATTTAGCTATGGCATTGAGTCAAAACTTCGCATATTTCTTCTTTAAGAACACACTTACAAATCAAACCATCAGCACATGCCTTATATAGCATAGGGTCATCCCATATATAATGAGAACATTGAAATAAGAATGCTTCTTTTTTGGCATGATATATTAAGGGGAAGAATCTCACCTGTAATATAGTTTGTAATGTTAGCAAATCAAGAAAGAAAAGGGTTTGTTACCATCATTAAAGGTTTATAAGGATAATTCTCCTTGAGTTCCTCTTATTTTTTATGATTTCCTCCTTCAAGCCTTGATAAGTGGTCTGCCACAACATTTTTAGCTCCTTTCTTGTGTCTAATTTCAATTTTAAACTCTTAGAGCATAAGCACCCTTTAGATTAGCCTTGCCTTAGCATCCTTATTGGAAAAAAGTAGCATAATGCCACATGATTTGTCATAGGAAAAAAAAATTTCATAAGGAAATTCAACTACAAGAAATTCCTTTTCATAATAAATGGCGTGTACCTTCTTCTCCTTCCCGTGCCTAAGCACACAATCGATGACATGGTAACTTGCATCACACATGATCTTAAAGGGTAGTGATCAATCTGGTGAAGTCAAGATAGGTGTCGTTATGAGTGCCTACTTTAACTTGTTAAAAGCATGTAAACAATTAGCATCAAACTCAAAAGGCATGTCTTTAACTAACAAATGAGTCAAGGGTTTAGCAATTAGAGAAAAATCCTTGATGAACTGGCAATAAAACCCTGCATGGTCAAGGAATGCTTGGATGCTTTTAATGTTAGTAAGAGGAGGGAGTTCCTCAATCACTTATGTCTTAGCTCGATCCAATTTAATCCCCTTATGTAAGATCTTGTGCCCCAAGACAACTCCTTTTTAGACCATGAAATGACACTTATCCTAATTCAAAATGAGATGGGATTCCTCACTTCTTTGAAGGGTTGTATTTAACTTAAACAAATAGTAGTTAAAAGAGTCTCTAAAAATAGAAAAATCATCCATAAATACCTCTATGATGTCTTCATTTATATTCACAAAGATGATCATTATGCATCTCTAGAATGTGGGGGTGCATTGGAAAAACCAAAGGACATCCTTGTATATGCAAAAGTACCATAAGGGCAAATTAAGGTAGTCTTCTCTTTGTCCTTCAAGTAAATGAAAACTTGGTTGTACCTAGAATCCCTATCAAGGAAACAATAAAAAGCATGCCTGGCTACCCTCTCAATCATTTGGTCCACGAAAGGTAAAGGAAAGTTGTCTTTCTTGGTGACCAAATTAAGTTTCCTATAGTATATGCACACTCTACAATAGGTGATGGTCCTAGTAGAAATATTTCACCTTTCTCATTCTCCATCATCATCATGCCTTAATTATTAGGCACATATTGAACTGGGCGTACCCATTCACTATCCGAAATTGGTTATATAATCCCTACATCCAAAATCTTCACAAGTTCCTTCTTCACAACCTCTTACATATTTGAATTCAACCTTCTTTTCCTTTCCCTTATGGTTTTACATCCTTATTTAAAATTGATCCTATGCATCACCATATTGGGGCTAGCTCTCTAATATCATAAAATTTCCACCCCATAGCTCTTATCCTTTTCTTGTTGGTCTTTACCACTTTCTCCTCTTACTCTAAATACAATTGATTAGATATAATTATGGGTAGGTTGTGATCCTTACCTAAATAGATGTATCCACAGTGGAAAGGTAGGGGTTTTAATTATAGTGAAGGTGGCTTCAAGATGGAGGGTTATGTCGGAGCATCTGATATCTCCAAGGTTTCTTACTCAACCTCCTCACACAACTCCTCTTGGTTTACACTCGTATCTCTTTTCACATCTATAACTTCATCAACTTGCTCCTCAACTTCCTTCATTCATTCTTCCATAATATCAATTTTCATACAGATATTACCTTCCACCACTAGCTTCGTCAAAGATTTATCCATTTTAAACTCAACCTTCTCATCCCCAATTCTCAATATCAACTTCCTTTATGAATATTAACTAATGTTCTACTAGTATTCATATGACCTATCTAAAATCAAAGGAAAATTCCTATCTTCTTCAAAATCTAATACAACAAAGTCAACAGGAATTATGAATTTTTTCACTTTTACCAAAACATCCTCTACCACCCCATATGGTCGTTTAATGGATTAATCCATCAGTTATATGAGAATTGAGGTTGGATTAACATCTCTTAGTCCTAATTTACTAAAAATTGATAAAGGCATAAAGATAATATTTTCCCCTAAACCACATAAACATTTAGACAATTCCAAATTACTAACAATACAAGGTATAGTGAGACTCCCTAGATCTTGTAACTTGAAGGCATTTGACTAGTGATGATATAGTTGTAACTCCCTATTAAAGCCACTGTTTGATTATCTTCCTAAAGGTGCTTATGAGTACAAATATCTTAAGAACATGGCATACATAGGCATGCTCTCCAATGTTTCCACAAAATATTTCTCCAAAAACTTGGAAAATTGTGTATCCACTTGATGTTGCTTCACCCTTTTTGGATACAGAATCTTGGGCTTGTAGGGTAATGGAGGGATGTATGATTTGTCCTCTTTTTTCTCCTCTACCTTCTTTTCTTCTTTCTCCTTTCCTTTCTCTTTCAATTGGTTCTCCTTCTCTACACTTGACTCCTCCAATTGTTGGCCACTCTTAAGTGTAATCGCCTTTAGTTGTTCCCTTAAATTCACCTCAGTGTTGCTTGGTAGGCTTCTCGCACTCCTAGATGACAAAGCATTAATAGGATGGATGACGTACGGTTCTTCATGATTTGGTCAAATTTTGCCTCCATCCTTTTTTGACTCTCCTTTTGGCTTGCAAAAATTCTCTTTTGGCTATCTTCTTGACTTTCGAACTTAAATCCCAGGATATCCATCAACTTATCTATTTTGTTCTCCAAAGATCCAAGTTGATCTTGCTAAAAGCTAAGGGGTCCTTTTGATCTCACTTGGCCACCTGTATTATTAGTATTTCAAGAAAAATTTGGGTGATTTTTCTACCCCAGATTATAAATGTTGGAATAAGAATTATTATTTCTTTGTTTTTGACTTAAGTAATTGACTTGCTTAGTACCATTAGTCCCTACAAGAAGCAGTCAGCTGTGCTATGACTATCTTGCCCACATAGCTCATATTAAAGTTACATAACTTTCACTGAAGATGAAAAAGCTCCTTACATATTGCTCAATTGCTAGGTGAGAGCTGAAATCTGTGCTTGCAGAGCTGTCACCGAGTCAATTGAGATTATACCTTTTTTGTTCCTTAGAGCCATGTCTACTCCTCTTATTAGACTATAAGCAACTATTGTTCACTCTCTCTTCTAAGAGGTCATGGGCTATATATATAGTTTTTCTCATTAATGACCCTCTTGCAGCTACATCTATGGTGTGGTCTAGTTAACTCCATTGTAGAAAGTTTACAAAAGTAAATTCCTTAGAAGGTTGTAGTGTGGAAGACTCTTTTATAACTCCTTGAATTGCTCTTAAGCCTCGTATAACAACTCCCCATCACTTTCCTAGACTTTTGTGATCTCCTTGATGATGCTTGTATTCTTGGTTAATAGGAAGTACTTGGTAAGGAAAGTTAGAGCTAGTTGCTCTCATATAGTGACATGATATAGGTTAAGAGGGTTCAACCATGCCTTAACTCCATCTTTCAGTGTGAAGGGGAATAACCTCAACCTTATTGCATCATTGGAAATTCCATTTAACTTAAAAGTATTGGAAATCTTAAGAAATTTGTAAGATGATCATTGTGGTCTTCATTTTCCAATCCATAAAGTTGAACATTATACTCGAAGTATGTTGAAAAGTGCTAGCTTAATGTCAAAGTTGTTCGCTTGTACAGGAGGCCTTGTAATCCCTTGTTGATTAGCATTAAATCCAAGCATCATGAAGTCCATAAGTGTCCTTTGGCCTCCTTCTTTTTCACTTTCTTCTGCCATATTTGTTTGGATCATTTCTTAGAGCTTAACTCTTCTTAATTCTCACTCGTGCCTTGTGATATTCGAAAAACTCTTCTACATTTGGCTCTTTGGACCTTTTAGTGCTCTTTGTGTTAATGCACCTAAAAACACACAAAGAAAAGTATCAAAATCCTTAAATTAAAATAACCTAAAGTAAACAAGATGCTAAAATAGCCATCCTCAGCAACAACACTAAAAACATGTTAATGGCTTTAACTCGTTTTACGTTAAATACACAAGTGCACGAGTTGTAACTTGTAGTATAAGTGGATATCATCTTATAAAAATTATATTTATTCACCACTCAATTCAAGTTAAACTTTTTTTAAGGAACAGATTTAAGTAATAATAATTGAAAATAAATTAAAGTTAAATAAACTAGCCATGACAATCAAAGGAATAAGGTGCAGGAATTTAGTAACTTCAAGGTTTAAAACTAGCAATTACTTCTATCCTTATTTTATTTCCCTCAGCTTATTTATTCAATTAGGTTTGGCCTATGATTTCTTAAAGTATAGTTACCCTCTCCCAAGGAGTATCTGGTTTCCCTAGTTGAAATAAGATAGAATCAGTTTTGCAATCTCTCAATTTACAAAACCTTTTTTTAAATATTTAACTAAATATGAAGCAATCATGTAGGAAATAATTAAATAGTTAATATCTCACTTCAACCACTTGAAAACCTGATGTTTATAGTTCTATTGGGTGCCAACTCTTATTGTACAGCCTAACATAAATTTCTTAGCTCAATCTCTCAATCTATTGTAAGGTATAGGCACAATAAACATCACAAACATTCATTTATTGAATAAATAAGCAAGAGTTTTAAAAAATAGATCAAGAGTAATTCCTATAATGAGTTTAGCCACTAATGGCACTAATAAATCCTCCACCCAATATAATTTGAATATAAAAAGTAGAAAATAGAGAAAAGAATAAACTAGATGAAGCTTAGGACTCTTCTTTTCACTTCCTCAATATTGGAAAAAAAATTGTGTGTTGGTGATTCCTAATGTGGATGCTTTTCTCCTCTTTTGGGTAGCTAACAAAACTTCTTCATTTCCTCTTTTGGCATGTCTTTGGTAATAATTAGAGGCTTCTAGGTTTTTTAACTCTTAAATATATCCAAAAGTGAATCCTAAGCCATAAAATCTCGTGTTTGACTCATCAATAAGTCAAATCCATTGTCACTCTCATGACAGTACACGAGGGTGATAGAAAATAGGTAAAACCCTCTATCACGATTGTGACATGCTAATTTTCCAACTTTCTAAACTCTTCACTCTTCTAGCCATAACTCTTTCTCTAGACCTCTGATTGACATGAAATTTAAACTACAAGCTCCAACACATCTTCGAAGTCCCTTGAATCAACTCCACTACTGCTGAATTTTTTCTACTTCCATTAAAAACCACAAAAGTGCATCAATTCATCCATTAAATAAGCTTAAAATTTTCCCTCAAATACTAAAAAATACAAAGAAACAATTAAACACCTAAAATATAATGAAAAAGATCAAACTAACTAAAGTTAAAACACAAAATCAACACTTAAAACAACCTAGAATCATAGTCTAAAAACACATTTATCATCGTCGATTATTTTATTATACCATTTACATGTATTTCACTTTATGCAATCCTAATAATGCCATATACAAGCTTACTAATTTTGACAATATGTATTTCTTTTTCTAGTGATATCTTTATAGATGTTAGTGACCATGGGAATTTGATGAATATGATGGATTTTGTATGACCAATAATAGTTTACGTTGACAAAGAGTCACACCCTGTGGTTCATATGGGTATGAAGTTTATTGGATAGGAAGATGTATTTGAAGTCTATCAATAGTAAGCCAAGTCAAAGGGATTTGCAACTGCAATAAAGGGCGGTAAGGAAGACCCATGTAGAGCATATGTGTCTATGAGATTCATATGCAATAGGGGTTGTTCTCATAAGTGAATGATGATAAATGGGTTGCCGCTGAGGTCATCCCATATAATTGGTTGTGGAGCTCATTTAAACTGTCAACAGTTTTAAGGTTGTTAGTCTCCAATTAAATTTAATGACATCTACAACCATATATTGAACTCAAAAAATGTCAAACTCATATGGAAACATATTATTATTAATTTCATGTGAGAAAAAGGCTAGAGTTCTATGACATATGTGGAATATGACCATGTAAAAACCTTCAAACATTTTTTACTAGCTCTAGAGGATATGAAAATGTTTTGTGCTTGCACAAGGATTGCTTAAAATATTTGTACATGTTAGACAAAGTAGACTGGTAGGAGGACATGTCAACGTTGTTTATAAAATGTTTATCAAGATAAAGGAGAAGGACCATCAATTTTACTATGCAATTGATTATGATAGCGATGGGAGGTTGAAGAACATTTACTGGTTTGACACTCATAGTCATGCTCCTTGTATAGAGTTTGGTGATATTGTTAAATTTGATATAACCTATCTTGTTAAAAAGTATGACATTCCAATTACATCATTTATTGGTGTAAACCATCATGTTCTGTTTATTTTACTTGGATGTGCACTCCTTAGTGATGAAATAACGAAAACCTTTGTATGAATTTTCTAGACTTAATTAAGATGTATGGATGGTAAAGCACTCAAGGGAACAATAATAGATGAGTGTCGAAGCATGACTAACACTATTGATGTAGTATTCCTAAATGCAAGACATAAATTGTATTTATGGCATATCATTAGAAAATTTCCAAAACATTTTGGCTTTTATAAGTCTTGTTAAAACGTAAAGTAAAGTTTTATAGATGTTGTATATGATGTAAAAAAAGGGATGAATGTGATGAAAAATGGAATTAAATGGGAAAAAATTCAGTTTAGAGAAAAATCCTTGGTTTCAATCTATCTTCAACGAATGTTTTCAATGGATACCCATGTATGCTTATTGCAGTCTATACCTAAACAAAATAAACCTAATTCTAACCTAAAACAAATCAAAGGCAAGCATATCTTGTTAATATGTAATATAAATGATGAGTATACCAAGTATTCTATTCCATAAGGACAAAATTGTAAACATTAAGTTAAATGATGTTAAATTTCCTAGATGATCGAGTTGTGATTGATGATAATTTAAAACCAAACCAATTACAAAATATGAAGAATGTAAAATATGATTGAATTACGTTTTTATCAAAGGATAAAAACTTGCTAAAGCTTTGAATTTCAATAGGTAATCCCTTAAAACTAATGCTAGTTGATTGATTTAGGATTTACTTCACTAAAATAAGATATAACTAGTGTCAATGGAAACATCTTTTCTCTTTTAAACTCAAATTACCTATTTCATTCTTAAATAACTTAGAATAAAAGGCATGAATTATAAGAAGCCTAGATCTATGTTCATTAAATCTAGGAATCCTCATACAAGTATCTAAAGTTTCTCTACTTTTATATTCAAGTGTGTTACCCAATTGATTTTCTAGTAATTAAGAACCAATGGTTATGAATTTTCAATTACTTAAAGCTCTAATCTAGGACATCAAGAAAAATTAGGCAAAACGAGCATTCATTTATGACAAAAACCAATAAACACAATCTATTCATAACCTAATCGTTATCCTAACCTTAGCCAAAATAATTTGCTGACATATATTCATTAATGGGAAAAAAGGTTAAGGGCATAACAAACATATCCATTGAATGAATTAACAAAATCGAGTCAATACAAATGCTAAATTGAAAAATAAGAGATAAATAAGAAGATGGACACTCCTTGAAGATTTCTAAATGTTTTCATCACTTGAATGCTCACATAAACATAAATTAAAAGACTATGAAATTTAGAAAGGAAAATAAGAGAAAAACCTAACTATTATGAAATTTAATAAGAATCTAATATAAAACTACGTAAGAATGATGCAAAAGGTCTTTATATAGTCCTCCATATGGATAGTAGTGTTTAGGGACAATAAGGAGTAATTTTACCAAGTTTACTATTAAAAATCATAAATATAATGCATATAGTGATTAAAACAATGGTTGAATAACTACACAACGACTCCATTTAAGTACTAGCATTTAAGTCTCTGTTTCACTCCTTAATGACAGTTGTTCATCCATTAATGGCATCGTTTAAGGTTTCCAAAAACCACCATTGAAGACCTCTTATGCTCCTTCCCTTCTACTTTTTGCTCCAGTTTTCCCTGGATCAATCCATAAGCTCCAAGAACAATACAAACCTAATAGTTAGCAAAAATAGCTCTCAAATGATGCAATTATTACATTAAATTTGTAAAAACACAACACATCATGCCTTAAATCAATGTAATTTACCAATTAACAACACATCCACACTGGAATTATTGTTTTTCCTCAAGCAACTCACTTAGATACTCAAAAGAACATCTTTTAAGTATGATTAAAGGATAATTGAACTTTCTCAACATAACTTATGCAATCAAATATAATCAATACCATCTAATTCAAGGTTGATCATGGACTAACGCATATGGTCAGTATACATAGTAAAATCAATTCCTCGTGCATGATATTAAATATAAGAAAACCCATATGGATTATTATGCAAACTTATTATAGAGTAATCAATTAGTTCAAATCCTTATTTCACTCATTCAATTATAAAATATCCATTAAAAAATGCTATGCAATAAATCATTCATATTGATTCATAATTCCATGCAATTTACAACATGCTATTTTCAAACTTCAACTCAAATCACATAATTTAATCTTATATATAAAATGGACATAAAAAGAAAACACATTCATGCACTTTATCAAGTTAGCATTCTAGGCTTAGTTAGGAGGGCACTTAGTCTTTTTACATGAAAGTGAACACGTTATCATGAATACACCCAGTTACTCAACCAAGTCACCTCACACTAATTGGTTACTAACACCACTCTTTAACTTTTACCTTTTATTGGTACAAAGAAAATAGAGTGAGTTATTACTAATTTATTTCATTTTTTATAGAAAAAATTGCATTCTATTCATAAAACATCTTAATGATCATCAAATTTCCATTTCCCAAAGTCATGATGCAAACTATATGCCCTTGATCATCAATATTCACAACTAGCTACATAGACTTTAAAATTCATTTAAACAACTGAATTCATTGTGCACATCTTAATTTATACTTCAAGAGCATACAACAATCCACATATAGCTTCTTTCAACTTGGCATTATGAAAAAGGAATCAATTACACCATGAATTCATTACTATAATTAAGAAAACCCATGATCAAATAAGAATTAGTCCATACAACCATACTAATCACAGGCATCATATGAAGATATATCAATTAACATTTACTCATCCTTAGTATAATTTTAAAAGAAATAACCAAGTTATTTACTACAAGTCTTACAAAAATATAAGTTTGTATCGCTCAACATAGATGTCATCTTATTTCCCCATACTCTTAATTTAAACATTTTCCCTAATGTTCAAGGTGTCAAAATAAAGCACATAGGGAAGGAAAAGAGAAAGGAAACTTCCTTGAAAAAGAAGATGAAATAACTCTTTATAGCCACCCATGCAGCTCCTATAAAAAAACTCAAAACAATTAAAAGAAAGGAAAAGCATCATATTGGAATAAAATGTAAATGAAACAATTGGAAATAAAAAGAAAATCCTATAGCCTAAGAAAAACATGTTTTACGAGTTAAGAAGGGCATGTTTTAATATCATGAAAGAAAAGGCACTCCTCAGTGTCTTTTAACAACTTAGGAATATATAACTTAACTCTTTGTTCATGTATCTTAAAAGGTTCCTCATTTCATCTTTTTATCTTAAGAACCCCAAATGGAAAAATGTTGATGATCTCAAATGGACTATACCACCTTGACTTTAGTTTCCTAGAAAAATTTGAAGTCAAGAGTTATAGGCTAATACCTTATCAGTCATCAAAAGTTTCGATGTAAGAGTTACTTATCATGCCATATCTTCACGCGCTTTTTATATAGCTTTAAATTATGATAGGCCTTAAATCGAAACTCATCAAGCTCATGAAGTTGGATATGCCTCTTATCAACTACACACTACAAATCAAAGCTTAAGAATTTAGTAGCCCATTATGCTTAATGCTCTAGCTGTATAAGAAGATGGCATGCTTTTCTATACACTACCTTAAATGGTAAAATGCCTATGGGTGTTTTAAATGTAGTCCTATATGCCTAAAGTACATTATCCAGCTTTAATGACCAATTTCACATAGAAGTATTAACAGTCTTCTCTAAAATTTTCTTTAGTTCCCTATTAATGACATAATCTACCCACTAGTTTAGGGGTGGTATTGTGTAACAACTTTGTGAGTCACTCCATACATATCCAGTAATAATCAAACAATTTATTACAAAATGAGAACCTACGTCACTATTAATGGCCCTAGATGTTCCAAAATGAGTGAAAATTGATAGGTATGCATTAGGTCATATTTTCTTAGTTATTAAGTGTGTGGTTTTGAATGTTTAGGATAAAAATGATGTGTTTAAAACCTAGATTTGTTTAATTTTTTAATTTTATTCATTTTTTTGAGTGTTTGAGTAATGATTTTAGGCAAGATTGTGCACTCAATTGTGTAGGTTTTTAATAGAGTTTCATGTGGAGTTGAAGGAGCGAGCAAAGTAGGAGAAAAATGGAAGAAATTCAGAATTCACCCATTTTACGATCTTCATAAAGGAATTTCAAGGTGCCAAAGTCACAATTGTGACTTACTTAAAATGCTACATACATATCTTCATCAGGTTTTTGATGAGTTGAGATGTGTGGGACATATTTAAGGGTTAGAAACCCTATGAACCATCATCAATCATTAGATAACTTACCTTAAAAGGAAAAAAACTAGGTTTTGGTAGATTTCAAGAGGGGAAATGAAGCTCATCCATTAAGAACTTCAAGAGTTAACCTACTTTTTCAAAATTTCTAGCCTTTGGAATGAAGAGAAAAGTACAAGTTTAATTTTGGTCCTTTAAATTCTTCCCTTTTTATCATTTTTATGGAAAAAATGTTTGTTGACAAATTTATTGATATTATGTGTGGCAAAATCTTCTTATAGGAATTAATTTTTTAACTATTTTGTGAACTTTTGATTATTGATTCAATGAATGGATGTTTATAATGTTTATAATGTTTATCATGCTTATACCTTGTAATTGATTGAGAAACTGATCTACGTAATTTGTATTAAGTTGTATAATGAGAGTTAGCACTTAATAGAACTATAAATATCAAGTTTATTAATTGATTACATAGCAATATTAATTGATTAATAGATTGCCTATAGGATTACTTAACATCTAGTTGGGTGTTTAGGAGAGGTTTTATTAATTAAAAGATTGCAAGGCTAATCTTATTTTATTTACCTAGGGAAACTTAGTTACATCTTAGGAAATGGTGTCTAAAGAATTAGGATAACTTGGGCAAAACATAATTCAATTGATAAGATAAGATGGAATCAAAACAGGAATAAAAGTTATTCTTAATTTTTAATCTTGATTTGATAAGTTCCTGTTTGTTTTACTTTAGTTTATTTTTAGTCCTTGATTTTTTTTTTTATGACTTAGACAAAATATAACTTGAATTGTTATGTGTCTAATCCTAATCTTTGTTGGATGATATGTATTATGCTACAATTTACGAACCATTCACTTGAGGTATAATATATAACAAGTTAGTAGTTTGCAAAGCAATTAACAAGGTTTTAGTACTGTTACTGGGGATTAGTAGTTTTAACATCTTGCGCGGTTTGAGTTATTTTAATTTAAGGATTTTGATGCTTTTTCTTGTATATTTGTAGATGCATCAACATAAGGAGCATAAGAAGCTCAAGTGAGCTAATTGAAAAAGAGGTTTTAGACGTTACTAAACAAGAGAGGGGGTTACAAAGAGAAAAATGCCAAGAAACCATCCAAAGAACAATGTCAGAAGAAGGAGAGAAAGGAAGGAACCAAAGGACCCTCATGGACTTCATGAGGCCAGGCTTCAATGTAAATTAATAAGGGATCATAAGGCATCCTATTTAAGAATTAATAAGGGATCATAAGATGTCCTGTTTAAGTGAGTAATTTTGCGATCAAGCTGACTCTCCTTAACATGTTTCAAACTAGGGTGCAATTTTATGGCTTGGAAAATGAAGACCCCAATGCCCATCTTACAAACTTCTTAGAGAATTGTGACATATTCAGATACAGTGGGCTATTCGAAGATATGGCCAAGATGTAGTTGTTTCCATTCACCTTGGAGGATCAAGCTAAGACGTAGTTGATTTCTCTCAACCTAGAGAGAATCACTTTGTAAGAGCAACTTGCACAAGCCTTCTTAGCCAAGTATTTTCCATTGCTGAAGATGACAAGGATTATTAAGAAGATCACAAACTTCCAACATCATCAAGGAGATCACAAACTTTAAACAAAGTGATGTGGAATCATTATATGAGGCAAGAGAGAGATTCGAAGAGTTATAAAGGAGTTGTCCACATCACAACCTACCCAAGGAGTTCCTTTTACAATCATCCTATAATGGAGTGAACCAATACAATGCAGGTAATAATGCGAGACCATAAGACCCACCCAGCTTCAAAGAAGACAGACTTGGGTCCTTAGAGAGAAAGTGGACAAGTTGATGGATGTTTTAGGTTCTAAGTTCACTAGTCAGGCAGAAGGCCAAAAGATGATAGAGACAAAGTCTGACCAAATAGTGAAAAATTATGCATCTTCCATCTATAACTTGGAGGTTCAATGGGACAACTTGGTAATGCTTTACCATTAAGGAGTGTGGGGAGCCTTCCAAGCAACATGAAAGCCAATCCAAGGGAGCAATTGAAGGTCATCAAACTTAGGAGTGGTAAGTGATTAGAGGAGCCAAGTGAGAAGGTTGAAAATGAAAAGGAGGAGAATTAAAAGAAAGAAGAAGAGAAGGAGGAGTAGAAGCCCTATGTGTCGCCTCCACCATACAAACCAAAGATCCCCTTCTCACAAAAAATCAAGAAGAATCAAATGAATACATAAATTGCAAGTTTTTGGAGAAGTTGAAGAAACTATAAATCAACTTGTCATTTGTGGAAGCGATGTAGAATATGCCCAAGTATGCTAAGCTTTTTAAGGGCATCCTAACTAACAAGCATAATTAGGAAGATAATCAAATGGTGGCCCTCATAGAGAGCTATAGTTCCATCATCACTAGCCATATGCCATCTATGTTGCAAGATCTAAGGAGTTTCATTATATTTGTGTTTATGGTAACTTGGAATTTTCTAAATTTTTATATGATTTAGGAGTAAGTATTAACTTGTTGCCTTTATTTATTTTCAGGAAATTGGGGCAAGGTGATGTGATGTTGAATTCCATGCTCATTTAATTGGTGGATCAATATATCAAGAAGCCATATGAAGTGGTTAAATATGTGTTGGTAAAAGTAGATAAGTTTATAATTCTCATTGTTTTTTTATGCTTGATTTTGAAGAAGATAAAAATTGCCCTCTAATTTTGGGAAAACCTTTTATGAATATTGAAAGCGCACTAGTGGATGTGCATAAAGGGAAACTAGTGATAAGGATTAGGTATGAATAAGTGGAATTTGACCTGAGTAAGTTCTTAAAGAATCTGGTAGAAGGTAGTGCTTGCATGATGATTGATATTGTTGATGAGCATGTGAAGGAGTTAGAAGAGCAAGTTGAGGGAGTTATAGAGTTGAAGGGAGATAAAAGCTTAGAAGAAGGGAAGATGAGTTAGGATCTAAAGTAGAGAGTTTGAAAAAAAAACTAAAGCACCCACCTCTCCTTCCATAGTGAGGCCACCCACCTAGGAGTTGAAATCCTTACCCTCCCACATTAAATACATCTTCTTAGGTAAGGATCACACCCATTATCATACCTAACCAATTTGATTTAGAGAAAGAAGAGAAGGTAGTGGAGGCTATCAAGAGGAGAATGAAAGCCATAGGTTGGCAAAGTGATACATATGGTCAATCTTGACAAAGGGTGTAAGAAAGTAAAAGAAAGGCAAAGGAGGCTAAATCCTAACATGTAAAAGGTGGTGAAAAAGGAATTAGTGATGCTCTTAGATGTAGGCATAATGTATCCAATTTCAGATAGTGAGTAGGTGAGCCTAGTGAAATATGTACTAAATAAAGGAGATATAATGATGATGAAGAATGAGAAAGGAGAGAAGATTTCCACTAAGGCCATTACTAATTGGAGAGTATGCACTAACCATAGGAAGCTCAACTTGGCTACCATGAAAGATCACTTCCTATTGAATTTTGTGTACCAAATGATTGAGAGAGTGGTTGGGTATGCATTTTATTACTTCCTTGATGGTTATTTAGGCTGCAACCAAGTTTTCATCTATTTGGAAGACCAAAAGAAGACAACCTTCACTTACCCTTATAGAACATTTGCATATTAGAGGATATCATTTGGCCTTTGCAATGCACTTTGCTACCCCAAACTTAGTTTTATTCTCAAAATCGCAAGTATATAGGTCGTAACTTATAGTAAAAAGTAGATATCGATCCCACAGAAATTATATCTAGACACCCTATCAATTTGGCTTACACTTTGTTCAAGAAACTGATTTAAACAAATTTAAATAGATAAGTGAAACGAACACAAACTAAAGAGATGAACAAGCAATGCAACCAAAGTCAAAAACATAAACTAAAAGTTAGAGAAAACAAGATTAAAAACGAGGACTTGTCGTTATTCATATTTGTTCCCCTTTGGGTTGTTGATTCAATTTATATTTGACCCAAGAGTTCCTAATATTTTAGCTATCCTCTCTCAAGGTACAACTAAATGTCACTAGTTAAATAATCTCTAGGATTAACTTAGGGATCTCTGGACATGCAAAGCCTTTCTTAAATATTCAACTAGATATGAAGCTATCCTGTAGGTAATATATCAATATGTTGAAATCTCTTCCTAATACATTAATGCCTTGTTATCTATAAGTCTATTAAATTCCAACTCTGGTTATACATCAAACATAGATTACCAAACTCACTCTCTCGATTTATTGTAGGGTTTAAGTTTAATAAACAACACATATATTTAATACATTAAATCAACAACCAAAGGTTCACAAGTAGTTCAAACAACAAATCCTAAAATAAGCTTATCCACTCATAATGGAAATAAGTTCAATCATGTCCATATTCTCTAAAATGTAAAACATAATAAAATAAAAGTAAAATAAATCGTAAAAAATATAGATCTTAATAACCTCTTGAAGCTTGAAGTTTGTGTGTCGAGATGAAGCTTGTGTTAGTGGCAGTTGTTCTTGGTTTTCTTTATGTTGAATATTATGTTTTATGTTAGTGGCTGCTTTTCTTCATGTGTGTGACATTACTTGCTTCTATTAAAGTTGTCGAATGTATTCTTTAGTGTGGCTGCCGAATATTTGAAAATGATCCAGTCATATGTTATATTCTCCTTTGGCTAGGGCTCCAGCTTTTTGTTTTTTAATCTGCTTTCATCTATGTTGTGTGTTTTTGCTTTAGATTGCTTCTCTTGCACACGGGTTTTCTCTAGCTGAATGCTCCTGTGTTTTGGAGTCTTGGTCTAGTAACTTGGTGGGTTTGCTTCTTGGTCTGTTTAAGTTCGCTCTAGTAGAAAGGGATCTCTCCCACAGTAGCAAGCTCGGTCCATTCAGTTTTGTACTCTCTCCAGTAGGAACGGTGTTAGACTCTTGACAGTCCTAATCCATTCGAGTCTTCAAGCAGTGGAACAACTCTCTCGGCAGCAAGAATCAATCAAAGATTCATAGACTCTTGCCTCTTAAAACGTGATTTTCCTAGCTTTGCAAGATTTTAAGCTTAGTTCTGTTTGCTTCACTTATTTCATTCTTCTTTCATTTATCTGAATTTCATACTTCTATTTTTTTCTTTTTCATTTCAATTTCTTCTAACTTCAATTTACCCTACATAATAAATAAATACACCAATAAGATTTAATTCTAACCCAAAATTAATAATTAAATGATAAAATATAAAACGTAAATAAAAAAACTAAAATAATCAAAACTTAATCCAAAATTATGCCAAACATACACAAAACAACAATGAAGATTATGATAAAAAAACACATAATATAAATCTTAAAACAAAATAATGTCAACCTATCATAAAAGAAATAGACATCAAATAGTTAGAAAAAACTATACTAATCCGCAATTATCAACTTCCCCATAGTTAAACCTTTGCTTGTCCTCAAGAAAAAATCAAATACAACCAATCAATTCTATCACTTCATTCTTACAAAGATCAAAGCATGTAATCCCTCAAACTTTAGTCAATTCAAGTGTTAAGCTACTACACATATCATGACTACTTTTCATTAGTACATATAAGCAAACTCAACTTATGAAACCATCACTCAAAGGTAAGTATAAATGCAAAATGAATTTTCCTTACGTTTCACCCATTTCTCTAAAGTGTTTGATAAATAGTGTTTTTGCTCAAACTTCCTATAGAAAAAGACATACTATCATATGGTTGCTTATACAACAATCCTCATCCACATTAATTACATGCTAAGATAGATCAAAATGACTTTGTTTTGGGTTATAATGAGGTTAAGGTTAAGGTGGGACAAAAAGGGTTTGGGGGTTCATCACAAGCATTCATAAAGTACTAAATGAACAAAGGGATAACAAAACCACAATTCCGAGATACACAAATGTATATACTATACAACTAATTTGCACTTATTGATACTAATAAAATGATCTTTCTTTTTCTTTTCTTTTCTTTTCTTTTTCTCTTCTTTTTTTCTTTTTGATTTTGTTTTTCTTTATTTTCTTTTCTTTTTTTTGCACAAAAATGAAGAAACAGTGAACAAAATGGCAAGTAAATGTAATGTGCTCAAAGAGTATAAGCATTACTCAACTCATCTAAGAAAAAAAATTTTAGCCAACAATCCCAAACTAATGCATCACTTTGTACTCTACTAAAGTTGTGCGTGGGTAAGCTAATGGGGTTTTGGGTTTTAAAATGGGGTGTTCAAGAAGCAAAGGATAAAAAGGCTCAACAGTGGTAGTAAGGGATAATAAAAGGGAAGGTCTTTTAAGCCATGGGTTAACACAAAAAGGGACTTAATCATTTCTATCTAGCATGCATCCAGTAGATTTAAACTGATTCAAAACAAGTTTTAAAGGGAATTACCTAAGGAAACATCACACATAAAAAGAAATTAAATGATTATAGATGGAGTTATATAGGCTCAATCCTCACATTGGCTCAAATAAGAATTCATTACGCATCTCTTCACTACCTCATTGCTCAAGTGTCAAATTATGAGTAAGCTTGTTCAACCAACTACTTTCATCACTCAACATGGTTCACTCTCTAGTCAAGTAGCCTAATTCGAGTTCAAGCATGTTTTCAATCTCATTCCAACTAGCATGATAGAATCTCATACCAACACATATCAAAATGATTCAAGTGTGGATCCATTGCTTACAAAAAAACAACACCCTAATATGCCTAAAACATGCATCGTATATAAAAAAATGCAAATAATACAACACAAATGCAACATCCTAAATTACATGAAAAACATGCAAATACAGATGCAAAAAATGTAAAAAATACCTCCCCACACTTGAACATCACATTGTCCTCAAAGTGGAAAGGAAAACACATGAAACCAACAAATAAAAAAATGAAATACTAAATGCATAAGCAACCAACAACACAAGAGATTAAGGGAAAAAAGGGCTCATGGTGATGGAGCAATGGAGGTGGTGAATATGTCCTCTCTTCCTTTGGTAAGCAAGACCTTTTTCCTGGCTTCCATTAGTTCTCCATCAAGCTATGATGCACAACAAATATTCAAGAAATCATCAAGTCACCTAAACATTAAGATATCAAAAGGGAAAAAAGCTAAGATCAAGAAAACTAAAAAACAAAACAAACATAAAACCAATCAAAGAAAAACTACACTAAACACATAAAAAAGCAAATGAAAGACAAACATACTAAGTTATAGTCATTAGATTGACCCTTGGCATATTAGCATTATCCATTGTCAAATGGTAATTTGAGCCCCACAGAAAGAATGCTAAATCTCCGCGAGGAGCCTAGAGCGACTTCCCTTGATGTAGGCTCCCAATCCGCATGATACTCCAAAACTTTGGGGGAGTGAAATTGAACTGCTTCATCATTGAACTCCAACATCCACTCTCCTTTTTGAACATCACCTTTCTCCCAAGATGGTCTCTATAGTGGTGTAAGTGATAAATGTGGAGGCTTCTTATCCTGCTCGACACCTTCAAGCTTCAGCTTGCTTGGCTGTAGCTTATTATCCAAGTTAGCACCATGCGGCTCTTCCTTTTGCTTCTTCTCTTTCTCTTGGCCTCACCTCCTTTGAACTTTTAACCTTCTCCATTATATCCTATTCTTCCTTTTCCCTAACACTTGTGATTTCCATTAACTGCTCCCTTGGATTTGCTTCTGTATTGATTAGTAAGCTACTTGCATTACTAGAAGACAAAACATTAGCAAGTTGACCTACTTGTACCTTCAAGTTATGGATAGATGAAGCGTGGTTCTTCATAATTTAGTCAAAATTTTCCTCTATCCTCTGTTGGCTTTCCTCTTGGTTCGCAAATATCTATTTCTAGTTCTCTTCTTAACTTGCCAGTTAGAAGTCTAAGAAATCTATTATCTTATCTGTCTTTCTCTCTAAAAATTAAAATTGGTTTTGTTAAAATTCAAGAGGTCTTTGTGCATGTACTTGGCCACCTGCATGGTTAGGATTCCATAAAAAATTTGGATGGTGTTGCCAACCCAGATTGAAAGTATTGGAATAAAGATTGTTACCTCTTTATGATTGGCCCAAATAATTAACCTATTCTATGCCACTGGTTCCCAACAAGAAGCATTCAGTTGTGCAACGACTATCCTACCCACATAATTCACATTGAATTTGTACAATTCTAAATCAAAAAGAAGATCTAATTTGTAAATTGCTTAATTGCTTGCTAAGGGCTAAAAGTTATGCTTGAAGAGTTATCACTGTGTCAAATAGAATAATCCATTTTGTTCCTTGAGTCCTTGTGATATTAAGCTCGTTAGACCATCTCTCGCTCCTTATGTTCATACATTTGCAAACACACAAAGAAAAAGTATCAAAAACTCTCAAATCAAAGTCAACCAAACTAAATAAGATGTTAAAATAAATAATCCTCAGCAACAGCACAAAAAACTTGTTGATTAATTAATTGCAAAACCAAACTTAGTTTTACTATTAAAACTACAAGTATATGGATCGTAACTTATAGTAAAAAGTAGATATCGATCTAATAAATATTATATATAGACAACCTATTAATTTGGCTTACACTATATTCAATAATTTGATTTAAATAAATTTAAATAGATAAATGAAACAAACAAAAACTAAAGATAAGAATAAGCAACGCAACCAAAGTCAAAACTACAAACTAAAACTCAGAGAAAACAAGATTAAAACTAGGATTTGTCATTATTCCTATTTTTTCTCCTTTGAGTTGTTGATTCAATTTATGTTTGACCCAGGATTTCCTAATATTTTGGCTACCCTCTCTTAAGGCACAACTAAATGTCACCAGTTAAATAATCTATCATTAACTTTGGGATCTCTCAACATATAAAGCCTTTCATAAACATTCAACTAGATATAAAGCTATCCTATATATAGTATATCAATATGTTGAAATCTCTTCCTAACATATTAATAACTTATTATCTATAATTCTATTAAATTCCAACTCTTATTGTATATCTAACATGGATTACCCAACTCACTCTCTCAATTTATTGTAGGGTTTAAGTTCAATAAACAATACAAACATTTAATACATTAAATCACCAACAAAGGGTTCACATATAGTTCAAACAATAAATCCTAAAACAAGCTTAGCCACTCATAATAGAAATAGGTTAAATGATGTCCATCTTTAAAAATCTTTAAAAATATAGAACTTGATAAACTCTTGAAGCTTGAATTTTATGTGTGGACATGAAGCTTATGTTGGTGGCTATTGTTCTTGGTTTACTTTCAGCTGAATGTCATGTTTTGTGTTGATGGCTGCTTTTCTTCATGTATGTGTTGTCGCTTGCTTCTATTGGAGCTACTGAATATATTCTCCCTTTGCTAGGGCTCCAACTTTTTATTTGTTAATCTGCTCTCATCTATGTTGTGTGTTTTGCTTTGGAATGCTTCTCTTGCACATGGTTTTGCTCTAGCTGACTGCTCCTGCATTTTGGAGTCTTGGTCTAACAGCTTAGTGGGTTTGCTTCTTGGTCTATTTGGGTTCACTACAGCAGCCGAGCGCTCTTTCCCGCAGCAGCAATCTTGGTCCATTTGGTGTTAGAATCTCAATATTCTTGGTCCATTAGGGTTCTCTAGAGCAGTGGTACAAGTCTCTCAGCAGTGAGAATTAGGCAAATCTTCTTTGGACTCTCGCCTCGTAAAGCATGATTTTGTAGCTTTGCAGGGTTTTAAGCTTAGTTCTTTTTGCTTCACTTGTTTCATTCATCTTTCATTTATTTGAATTTCATGCTTCTTCTTTTTTCTTTTTCATTTCACTTTCTTCAGAATTCAAATTTCAACTTCAATTTAACCTAAAAAAATAAATAAATACACCACTAAGATTTAATTCTAACCCAAAATTAACAATTAAATGATAAAATATAAAACATAAATAAAAACACTAAAATGATCAAAACTTACTCCAAACTTATACCAAACATAAATAAAACAACAATGAAGATCATGCTAAACAAAAACACATAAAATAAGTCTTAAAACATAATAATATCAACCTGTAATGCAAGAAACACACGTCAAACACTTAGAAAAAAACTATATTGATGCATAATTATCACTACCTTCCAAAGGTGTATGATGGCTAACTTTGCATACATAATTGAGGAAATCCTGAAGGTATTTATGGATGACTTTTTAGTTTTTAGAGACTTTTTTTAATGATTTTTTAACAAATTTAGATAGATTTCTCAAAAGATGTAAGGATTGGCATTTAGTGCTAAATTAGGAGAAGTGCCAATTCATGTTTCCTAAAGGAATTGTCTTAGGCATAAAATATCATATAAAGGGATTGAAGTGGATAAAGTGAAGATGAAGGTCATTGAAAAGCTCCCACCACCTACAACATCAAGGGCATCAAAGTATTTATAGGCTATATGAGGTTTTATTGACAGTTTTTCAATGACTTTTATTGTTAAACCTCTAATAAATATATTTATTAAAGATTTGCCATTTAATTTCGATGCTACTTGTTTACATGCTTTTGATAAGTTGAATCTTGACATCACCAGATTGCTCCTTTCCTTTTGAAATCATATGTGAATGATAGAAATCATGCCATCAAATGCATGATTGGATAAAGGAAAGAAAAGAAATTGCACGCCATATGCTATGCAAGCAACACCTTAGCAGGAGCACAGTTGAACTACACCACAACCAAGGAGTTGCTTGTGGTGGTATTTTTTTGTGATAAATTTCATTCATATCTTTTAAGCTCAAAGGTTGTTATTTTTACATATCATGCAACATTACGATAATATTTTGCCAAGAAGGATGCGAAGTCAAGGCTTATTTGGTGGGTGTTTTTGCTTCAAGAGTTTGACATTGATATTTGGGATAAGAAGGGAGTGAAGAATGTAGTACCAGATCTCTTATCACACCTTGAAGGAGGGGAGAACTAAGAAGAAGAAGAAATCAATGCATAATTCCTCAATGAAGCACTAATTTTGGTAAACAATCTCTTTGTCCCATGATTTGCCAATGTAGCAAGCTACCTTGTAGGCGGTATTCTTCCTTTCGAGTAATCATACTAACAAAGAAAGCACTTTTTATTTGAATGCACTCGTTTTTTATAGGATGAACCTGTGTTATATAAAATATGTGTTAATGGTTTGATTCGTAGGTGCATTCTTGAAGAAGAGATTATTGAATTGTTAAATCAATGCCATAGTTCACCTTATGCAAGGCATTATAGGGTGAACAAGATGGCAACTCATATATTGGAGTGAAGACTTTATTGGCCAAGTTTATTCAAGGATGCTAGAGTGTATGTGTTCCATTGTGATAGGTGGTAAAGAGTTGGAAAAATTTTGAGAAAAGATGAGATGCCACTCTCTAATGTCTTGTAGGTTAAAGTGTTTGTTGTATGGGGCTTGGATTTCATGGGGCCTTTCCCTTCATCTCTAGATGATTTCTATATCTTGGTTAGTGTTGATTATGTTTCAAGATGGATTGAGGAAATAGCAACTTGAGCAAATGATGGAAAGGTGGTCTAAAGATTCATAAAGAAAATATTCAATAGGTTTGGAGTGCCTAAGACCATTATAAGTGATGGAGGAGCTCATTTTTTTAATAAACCCTTTGATTCACTTTTAAGGAGATGTGGAGTTCATCACAGAGTGACTACATCCTATCACCCACAAATAAGTTGGCAAGTGGAGGTGGTGGATAGAGAATTGAAGAGAATTTAGAGATGATCATGAATGGTTTAAGAAAATATTAGACTATGAAGCTGGATGATGAAATGTGGGTATACTGAACCACTTTTAATACCTGTATAAGTATGACTCCTTTTAGACTTATGTATGGCAAGACTTTTCATTTATCTTTAGAGTTAGAGCATAGGGAATATTGGGTAATTAGCAAGTAAGATATAATGCTTAAAAGAATTCTAGGTTATACAAGGAAAGGGTTAAGAAATGGCACGATGCATATCTTACGAAGAAGGAGCTCAAAAGGTGTAATTTGGTGTTGTTGTTCAACTCAAGGCTTTAGTTGTTTCTCAAAAAGTTCAAACAAAGATGGAGTGATCGATTCAAAGTCATTCAAGTGCTTAACCATAGAGCTTTGGAGTTAGAGAATGAAAAAGGTGAAACTTTCAAGGTCAATGGGCATAGGTGTAAGTCATAATTTAGAGGAACAATCTCACATGAAAAGGAAGTGATTTATTTCCTTTCTCTTGCTTCTCTATATTGAATTGGTAATGGTCAATCTAGTGACCTTAAACTTAGCATGTTTTGCTATTAGCTTACTTTTCTTTATCAATTTCATAGCTTACTTATTGTTTTATTTCATTCCTGCTTGTTTTCATTTAAACTCCATGATGTTTGGGCGATCATTTATGTGTTTATTGTTTTCTTATGAGTCAAGTAATCATCTATAACGATTTGGAATGTAAAAGAAGCTAGAACAACGAAGGTAGGAGTTATAATCGTGACCTTCCAAGTCACGACCATGATAGACAAAATTTTGGTACCTAAGTCACGATTGTGACTTCCCATAATTTAAAAAACTCGATCCCCCTCTTCTTAATCCCTATATTTTTTCCACCTATCAATTTTCCCTCCCTAAGGTGTTGTGATGATTTCGTATCACTAATAATCCTCAATTAATCAATCAATTCAGATGCAATTCTAATTCAAATCCAAATAAACTTAACGGAAGTGTACTGGTCGTAAGTAATAAAGTGGAGCACATTTAAGATTCCGAATGTCGAACCCACAAAAAATGTGAATACTAAGGCAATTGGATTAAAATTATCTAAGGAACTCAAGACTACTAATTTAAACGGGTTAGATTAACTAAAAAGAACTAAATAACTTCCAACTTTGCAATTGAACTACAAATTGTCTAAGGATTACCAAATAATTAAATGGCTTAAGTAAGTTATGAAATAGATTGGAATCTCTAGTTTAGGGCCTTCACTAAATTAAGACAAGGCTATGGTTAAGTCATTGCCTTTTCTCTAACCATCCTAAATTGATCTTTGGTTATTTCATAAATTATTAGGCATTAGGCTTAAAGTTTAAGAAGTTCTAATCCTAAATTTCTATTTAAGATTAGTGTCCTCATGATAATTAAGGTAGATTTCTCTAATTCTTGAATTAAATCATGTTGTTTACTGAATTTTTTAATGATTAAAGTAGATATTGTCAAATCTGTAATCATCTTAAATCATATTTCAAGTGACCAACTCAAAATAAGCATTATGATCTTAAATAAATAGCCTCCCTACACGTCTAAGAACACGCTTAAGTCCTTAAAACAACCTAAAATTACAATATGCAAAGGCTGGAAAAGAAAAAGAAAAGAAAACCTAAAAACTAAGGAAAAAAGAGAGAAAGGGAGATTTTGATATGAAATCTCTACCTAAATCTAAGCTAAATTCTGTAAAAAAAAATGATTTATATAGCTTCTTATATATGTTTGCTACAAGAGGAAGACAAGTGGAGCAAGTTCCAAGAAGTGGAGAGGCAAGTCGCTATTGAAAATCGTGTGACAGCTACTAAAACAACACTTAACTAGAGTAAAACGACAGGTGATAAAGGCGTCGTTTAAGTCCTTGTCTTTTGGACTAAAACAGCAAGCTGCTGGAGCACAACGACAGTCTACTGAGAGTGCCATTTAACTCTTGAAATCAGGATTTTTGTTGCATTTTCTTATATTTTCTTAGATAATTGACTGCCATCTGCATTTTACATCATCTATAAATATAATTAAGCACTTTAATGATAAATTGGTAGCAATGTGTCTTAAAATTAGATTAAATTCATATGAAAATACATTAAAACCAAGGCCTAACATAAGGATGACCTCATCCTTTGAAGCTCCTAGATTAATCATTTTTCACTTTATTAGGGGTCAAATTGATTAAGTTTTTATTGATTATTAAGTGAATTATGACCCTTAATTTAGTTTTTAAATGTAAAATTTATGTTATACAATGTTTAATTTGCATAAATTAGAGATTAATTGAATATCCGAGGAAAAAGGAAGAAAATTGTCACTTTTCAAGACCAAAAAGTGAGTTTGGAGAAACCTTCGTATTGCTTCCGGAGACCCTCGTATAGGAGCCACAGTTTAGGACCAATACGACGAGCTGAAGGTACTATATTACTTCGAGTCAACTCGTCATATTATAGTCAGATAGAAATATCACCACCATACGTCAAACATTGCAGCTGGGGAATTTTAATTAATTCCTTTGTCTACAAGTACCAAATGGGAGTTTGGAGAAGTTGCAAAAAGCCAAAAAAACACAAATACACACATAATGTACAGAGAATTCATTTATGAAGTTAGAGAGAGATGCTCTAGCTTCTCTCTTACTTCTTCCTAGAGTCTCTAAGCTTCAAATACTTGTAATTCAAGTTTTATGTTATTTTCTAAGTTGCTAGTTATTGAAACTTGTTGTTAAGACATATATCTAAGTTTCTAAACCACTAACTCAAATTATTACTTCATTTTTTATTTTTTTTGGATTGATCAAAGCTCACGTTCTTAAGCTTACATCTTTGTATATTCTTTGATTTTTCTGCAAGTTCTTGATGATTTAGAGTTATGTTGGATTCCAGATCACATTGAAGAGTTTAGAATATGTCCAGGAGCTTTCTTTGGATGTTTTGTAACTTCTAAACTTATTATTTAGGATCATATTTTCATATATATTAAAGTATGTTGTTTAAGTTATATGTTTTGTATGCTTTGATGACCATGTATGGAAAATTCATTTTCAAGCTAAAGATTGGTCATTTAATGATTCAAGAGAGCTTAACTACATGTTTAAAGGTCTGATTTTTTTTATTGAAGGTCTAAATATCTTGATTTTAAGCTAGTCGCTTAAGATTAGAGTGAAAGACAATCTAAGACTTGAGAAATCAACTTAGGTTGTAAGAAAAATCAATAAACAACATAAATCAATTAATGAATGACCAAATTTTTATTATTTGTGAGAATTAAAGTTCAGATATTGCAGATCCAGAAGTCATCTTCACATATTTTAAGCCTATTAACTTAATTTAATTCATGACCAAACTTTAAATTAAAATTAATGGAGAAAAGGCATAAGACTTAACCATAACTTTGTTTTGAAATTGTGAAGGAACTCTAATTCAGCCTTTAAAATGTTTTAAATCTTGATTAAATCATTAATCACTTAATCCTTAGCTATTTTCCACAATTCAATAATTTTCAGTAATTTAGGAATCATTTTTAAAATCAAAATTACAAGATTTGAAGTTAGAATAAGTTAGCAATTTTCACCCTTTTTTAATCATTTATTTTGAATTTTCTAGATAATTTTAGTCCAATTAATCTAGTAATTATCCATTGATCTCGTGGGACTGACCATGTGGGGTCTTAAAACTATCCCACTATATTAGTTGGTTGATAGGTGCACTTGCCTTTACTACATTGGTTTTCAAAGTAAAATCGTTTAAAAGCATTCTAATTTTTTAAGTCACCTAACTAACACAACACGCTCAAATCTTAAGTTTTCTTCAAAGTTTTCACCTTATTTACATCGTTTCTTAAGATTTCTCTTCCAAAACATCACAAATAATTTTTTCTAATTCTTATTTCATCATTTCATCTTTTCTTCTCACAAAGTTTTCTCTCTCTTAATAATTTTGCAAGTTTTTTTCCACCACCATGGCCAAGAGAGTTAAGCACGTGGTAAGGAAGAACACTAATTCCAAAGGCAAAGCATAAGCATCCAAAAGTGGATAAAGCAATTTAAGGAAAAGAATATGGAGCCACTTTTCCTATTTTCACAAGAGAAGAAAGTAATAAGTATCTAACTCTTAGAACTAAACTAATAGTTGCTCTAGCATCTTTTGATTTTGCCTTATTTACTAGATTGGGATTGAAAGAGAAAATTGTGAAGTTGGGTGAGAAAACTAAGGATAGGTTCATTCATTATGATTATATTAACTTTTTTATATTTAGCATTTGAATTTTTGTAATAAATTCGATGAATTTCAGTTTAGATTGCGAGGGGAGGCTTATAAGCTAGATTTTGCTATTATGACCCAAATCCTTGACTTTCCTAAAACGAAGCTTTATGATAAACATTTAATTTCAATAGTCATTCATATTGGAAAAAACTAATCAATTTTAATGTCTTTAACTCCTGAAATTCCCCCAACACATTTATTAAAAGCTCGTAACACCTCATGTTTTATAAAGTTCATGTGCAGTGCCATGCCATGCCATGTTTAACAAGACGGAAAGAAACAAATGATCTATGAAAGAATTTTTTTTTTAGTGCATATACACTAATCACAAAGTTTACATAACTTATCACATGTTTCATTCCTTAGCTAGTATTTTCACTAAAAGAAAAAATTACTTAGGTATGGGCTTTCTTGCCACTGCACTTACTCAATTTTTTATGATGTTGATTTAAATGGAGTAACCATGTTGGAATGTTAATTTTTAAATGCTGAGTACTTGTCTTAATTTGAGATTTTGTTATAACATCTCGTGCTTCTAGATCCTACCACTAGAACTACCTTTTAAAAATGGAAGGGAAAAGCACCATCTTTATACTAAGAAGAAGATGAGTCTTTCAGTGATAGCTTTAATGATAAAGGTGAAAAATGGGAGAGGGTTTTACATGCAATGTAAGAGAACATCCAAAATCTAGAATGAAAATTAGACATGATGGAAGCACAACTCCAATAAGTGGCATGTTAATAAGAGCCACAATTGAAATAAGTGATGTGCTTCTTCTGATTCTTACATATTGTTTTATTTTTTATGTTTGCATGTTTGCTATTTATTTTATGTTTTCCTCCTATATTGAGGACAATATATTGTTTAAGTGTGGGGAGGCAACACATGCATTGCATTTTATATGGTCAATGACTAAGACGATGGCTTGAAAGTTGGGTAAAAAGAAGACTAATCAAAAACCTTGGAAGCAATTAATTGCAAGGCATAAGCTATTGAATAAGCTCTGGGTCTTGAGGAAGATGTGGCATCTTGATAAGAGAGATTGCTTTCTAGGGAACTTGTAATAGATCAAGTATGGTGGTCCAGATAGCCGCTAACCAAAAAGCCAGATATTCGCTCACAAGAATAACTGAGCATAGGCCCTACCCAATAGCAACTTTAGCTTTGTAGCTTAACTCTTTCTACTCGTGTGAAGCTTCTAAAAGCTTCTAATCAATAAGAGGAGGAGGAAAAACAAGTTTATGATGAGCATCTATTTGAGTCAATCATTTCCAAGGCTCACCCTTCTTTTGTTGAAGTAGGCAAAAAAGGTGTGATTCATTCTTTCTTAAGAATCCATGTAGTGAAATCCTACATTTCATATTTTGGGTTTGGAATAAGATGACCTTTTCATTTTTTACAGCACCCATCCTCGATGAAGCAAATTGATACTAATGATGGACTAACCTCGCATTTATATGGGTCTAGCTCCATTTCTCCTTCCCTTTCCACTATTTATCCTTAGGCTTTAACTATCTTTCTAATAAAACGAGCCCTTTTATACTTACCGGTTGTCTTATGCTTTCAAGTTAACATAAGTTAATTCCTTAATAAATTCAATAGAAATAGTCCCTTGTACTCAAAAAGTAATAATGAAAATGGCTAGTTCAATAGCAAATTCCATATCTACCCCTATTGGAACCAATTAAGTAAATAATTTACCCATCATATCATCTGAAGAAATAGAAAATGCCTCCCTTTAAGGGTTCGTACTTGATAAAATTTTCTTGGATTTAAGAGGCCAATATACATAGCACGCAAGGGATTCTCTTAAAGAGTTGGGGATCATCTTGACTATATAGTTTGAGTCAAACTCTACCTAAAGGTTTCAAATTCCCATTTGTGAAGCCATCTCCTTTGTATGGCAGATTGTATAAAGTTCCACCTTCCAAATCTCTTGCCATTTCCTTAGGCTTTGTATGAAAATTTTCTTGTAAGCATGCATTTATTATATTTTTATGCATTTTTTTCATTTTACTATGCATTTTATTCCATTATATGATAATTGCATATGTTTGAATGCATTGATGGCATTAAATTGAATGGAACTTTTTAAACTAGGAATAAGATTATTTGAGTAGTGAAGAAATGTGGCCTTATTAAGTTTACTTATTATTTTATTTTTATTGAAATTGCAAATTAATTAGGATATTGCATATTTTTTCTTACCTTTTTAACATATGTTTGGATGCACTTTATATGAAAATTTGACTTAATTGATAGGCTTTATTAGTGATCATTCATGGAGAGAATTGATTACATAGTAGTTACATAAGTTTACAACATAAAGGAAATAAGTGATTTCCCTGACTACTATGCTAACTCCTAAAGTGAAAAAGAAATCAAAAGAAAGAAAGAGTTAAGAGTAGAGCCAAAATGCTAGTTATGAGTTGTGATTTAGCAAAGTAATAGGGGATATGCCCCTGAAGACATATTTTTTAGCATAAAAATGCCAAATGACACTCCAATCTTGCTAAAAGAACATCACCTAGTTGAGTAACTATAGGTGTGCCCTTAAAGATGTACATAATTATGTAAAAATAATAGGTGGCTTATTCTTAGACATTGTAAAAAAAATTGAAATTTAAATGAAAAGATGAACCTTTTGGATCTTTTATTTCAAAATCAAGACATTTCACAAGGGATTACTCAGTGATAACCTACCTTACACTTGGTAATTGGACATAATGTATTGTTACAAATGCCTTGGATGTAACAACAGGATACTAATGATTTAATTAATGTGCAATTTCAATTCAAATACATTCATAATGACAATACAATAAATGAATATTTTGGATCTTCTTGCATAATTAATATTCTAAAAGACCTCTTGCCATTATAGCATTCAAGCTATTATGTCATGTTTTTTTAGTTATTAGGTGTATGGTTTTGAATGTTTAGGATAAAAATGATGTATTTAGGACTTAGATTATTGTTGTTTTGATGTTTTTTTTTCATGCATTTTAAGTATTTTAGTAATGATTTTGGGCAAGATTGTGATATTAATTATTTAGTTTTTTTTAATGGAGTTTCATATGGAGTTAAAGGATGGAGCAAAGTAGGATAAAATGAAAGAAATGTAGTCATGATCATGATAGATGAATTTTTAGGTGCCAAAATCACGATCATGACTAACTCTAGATGTTGCTTAAGTGTCTTCTTCGAGTTTTTGACAAGTTCGAGGTTCGTGGGAAATATTTAAGGGTTAGAAAACCTAGGATCCATCATCAATCATTAGAGGACTTACGTTATAAGGTAATAACTGGGTTTGGGTTGATTACAAGAGGGGAAATAAAGCTCATCCATCAAGAACTTTAAGAGTTCACCAACTTTCTAGATTTTTTAGCCTTTGGAGTAAAGAGAAGAGTATAAGCTTAACTTTGTTCCTTTAAATTCATCTCTTTTATATTCTTTTGTATGGAAAATATTTTTGTTGAGGGATTTATTGATATCATATAAGGATGAGTCTTCTTGTAGAAATCAATTTTTGATTTATTTTATGGAACTCTTATTTATTGATTCAATAAATGAATGCTTTTTTTATGTTTTTCCTGCATATATCTTGTAATAGAATGAGAGATTAAACTAGGTAATTTGTGTTGAGATGTGCAATGAGAGTTGAAACTCAATAGACCTATAAATATCAAATTTATTAATTAATTAAAGAGAGATTTTAATTGATTAATAGATTTTTTATAGGATTGCTTCACATGTAGTTAGGTGTTTAGCAGAGGTTTTATAGATTGGGAGATTGCAAGGCTAATCCTATTTTATTTAACTAGGGAAACTTAGTTACACCTTGAGAGAGGATGACTATAGCATTAAGATACCTTTAGCCAAACATCATTGAATTAATAAGATAAGAGGGAAATCAAAATAAGGATAAAATTGATTCCTAGTTTATAATCTTGATTACACAAGTTCCTACACTTCTGATTGTTAATTGTTATGTTGTTTTACTTTAGTTAACTTTCAGTTCTTGCTATTTGTTTTTTTTCCTTTGTCAAATTATAACTTAAATTGTTAGGTTTCTATTCGTAATCCTTGTGGAACAATATTCATTATACTATAATTTACGACCCATTCACTTGCAGTATATAGTAAAACAAGTTAGTAGTTTGCAAAGCAATTAATAAAAATGTTTTTCTTTAAAAACTTAACAACACATGACTTCTTTTATTAGTAATGTTTCTACTTCCATCCATTTGCTATCATAGTTCACAGCAATCAAAATGTATTGGTTAGAATATAAATTAAGGAATGGTCCTATGACGCCAATACCCAAAACATAAAAAACCTCACAAACTAGAATATGGTTTAATGGCATGTCATGATTCTTATATATGTTCCTAATCCTTTAACGCATATAACAAGATTTTATAAACATGTATACCTTATATGCCATCCTAATTACCCCAAAATGGCCCCGACCTCTTCATAATAACAATGATGTAAAATGGAGGATATTTCCTCTTTAGAAACACAATGCTTAACTATCACATCCTTACAAATCTTGTACAGCAATAAGTCATCCCACAAAAAATATTTTACCTTTGATAAACATATCTTCTTTCGATGATAATAAAAATTGGGAGGAAGGATATTACTAGAAAGAAAATTAATGTAATCAATAAACTAGGGGGTCGCTTTTATGGCCATGAGTTGCTTATTAGGAAAGAGCATCTTATATCCTTTTCATTTATGCTCTCTATGGTTGCTTCATCCAACCCCGACAAGTAATTAACTACAAAGTTCTCAACTGCCTTCTTATATTAACTCAATATTAAATTTCTAAAAAAATAGAACCTATCTAATCATTCTTGGTTTTGCATTTGGTTTTAACATTAAGTATTTTAAAGCTACATGGTCAATGAAAATAATAACTTTAGACAAAACTAGATATGACCTAAACTTACTGGAAGCAAACACAACTACTAACATCTATTTTTCAATGGTAATGTAGTGACATTGTGCACTATTCAGAGTTATACATACATAATAGATGGGATGAAAGAGCTTACCTTATATTTGGCTCAGCATAACCCCCACTGCAAAATCACTTACATTACATATTAGTTCAAATGGAAGAGACTAATAAGGAGATATAAGTATAAGAGCAATCACAAGTTTTTCTTTTAATAAATGAAAACATTTCATGCAATGATCATCAAAATCAAACACATCATCTTTTTCAAGAAGTTCAGACAATGATCTAGAAATTTTAGAAAATTATTTAATTAAACGATAGTAAAAACCAACATAACCTAAGATACTACTAATAAATTTAATATAATTTGGTGGCCAAGGTTTGTCGATAACATAAATATTTACTAGGTCTACATCTATGCCATTACTAGATATCTTGTGACCTAGAACAATGCACTCCTAGAACTTGAAATGACATTTTATTTTCTAGTTAAGCATTAAGCAGGTCTCTTCACATCTAGTTCAAACTTTCTCTAAGTTTTCCAACCATACAGCAAATGATGTACCAAGAATAGGCAATTCATCCATGAAAATTTCAATGTAAATTTTAAGCATGTTAGAAAAAATAACCACCATACATCTCTTAAATATATTTGGAGCATTACATAAACAAAAATGGATGCGTTTATATGCATGTATACCTTAGAGACAGCTAAAATTTTGGAGCTACTAGAATTTGAAAATAATTAGAATATCCATCTAAGATATAATAAAATCTATGCCCAGCTAACTTTTTAATCATTTAATTAAAAAATGTAAAGGAAAGTGACCTTTACGGGTGGCACTGATTAATTTCCTATAATCAATCTACATCATTCACCCATTAAATTTCTTAGTGGCTATCAGTTTATGCTTTTCATTTTACATATCAGTGGTGCCTCTCTTCTTAGGCACCACATTTATAGTACTCACTCAACTAGAGTTATAAATATGGTAGACAATATGTATATCTAGAAGCTTCACCACCTCATCCTCAACCACATCCTTCATATGTAGGTTAAGTCATCTCAAAGGTTGTACCAATTCCTTGCTTCATTCCTCCATTGAATATGAGATGTATGCAGAAGGAGCGGCTAACACCTTTGATTCCTGCAATCATCTAGCTAATGACTTTATTGAACTAAGAGATGTTCCACCTTAGTTGGATGATGAAGAACAATTTATTACTAATGTTAGATTTGTGAGTGTGTTGAAAGATAGATATATGGAGGAAGTTCAAGTGTATTTGATTAAAGAATCTTGAAGTTTAACTGAATGTTATGAAGATCACCTATGAAGACTCAAACAATTGTAGAACTGAAATAGTTTTGATATATGTTTATTGGTGTAATTTTTTTTGTAAGTTTTGCTTAATTTTGTTTTGGTGATTTAAGAGGCTCATATATGATACTTGCATTCATGACTTAAAAAAGTCTTATAGGTGCATAATTAAGAGAAACTATGTGATTGATGTGTTTGTACATGGAAAACCTCTTCATGTGTGAGTTAGTTGAATAAGAATGCTTGATCTAATCAGGTTAGAGAATTAGTATGAATTAGAAATTAGATGGAAGTTTTAGTTTAAAGATAACCTAGTGTTTTTTTATGTAAATTTTTTTTCCATTGGATTAACACTTATTGGATTTTCTTTAGTATTGAGTTTGGGTTAAGATGAAGTTTTATTGGACCAAAGTGTTGCTGAGGTCGGTTGACCATACCTAGGCTATCGATCAACTGAATGTTACGAAAATAAAGTGAGTTGAGGACTGGTCAGATTATACAACAATAATATTATTCATTGATTATAATATTTTGGATACATTGAGAAACTACTATTTTGATCATTTTTTGTGTATAAATAGGTTGTTTTAGTGTGTGTTTATATCATAGTTTTATTAAAAAAAACATATAAGAGTTATCCAAGAAGTTGTTTGAGTGTTCTTGAGTGTTTAAAACTAATGTTTTGTGAGTTCTTGGATGGTGTGTTTGTGTGTGAGACATTTCAAGAGTTTTTATTGTGTGTTCATCTTTGTAAGCCTCTTTTATATTCCAAAGTGAGATTAAGGGAATTCTTCTTCAAGAATTGTTGTTGTGAGATTGAGAGGTTATTCTTTAGCCTAAGGAAAAATAAAAGAGTGCAAAGTTATCGTTGAGCCTTAAAAAGGATCATATTATCTAACGTTGTATTCTTTTTTATTGTAATAATGTAAAAATCTCAACAGTGGTGTTGAAGACTAAACGTAAGAGCAAGCACATAGCTCTAAACTAGAATAAATTGTATCCAGTCCTTCTTCCCTTTTTCTTTATTTTTATGCACTTAATTTATTTTGTTTAGTTTTCATTGCTTGATGAAACTGGTGAATTGGTGTTTTTTCTACACTTTTTAAATTTAGTTTGCATATTTTAAAACAAATCTTTAAGTACCTAATTCACCCCCTCATAGGTGGCATATAGGCCTAATAATTAGAATCAAAGCGTTGGTCTCACAGTAATTTAATTATAACAAATTAGTGAGTAAAGATCATATACTACACATGATAAATAACCTTGCCCCCTTACAAAGTTTAAAAAGACAAAAAACTTATGGTATGTTTGGTTGAGGGGAATAGCTATTTTATTCCTCCTCTATTCATAAGGAATAGCTATATTAGTGTTTGGTTAACAAAAAACTTATGCAATAGGTATTTCTTATTTTTTAGGAATACCTATTCCTTACCCCCAGCTATCTTTAGCTATTCCAAGAATAGTTATTCCTTATTATTATTATTATTATTATTATTATTATTATTATTAATTTTC
>JAOXYD010202635.1:0-21720 GCA_028565735.1 Pinacopodium congolense
CCTTCACCACTCTATTAGAGGTGACGATCTTAACTCTAAGAGTCTAACGACGCTGATCTCACATCAAAACTCCTCCTAACTTGTGAGAATCAAAGCTCCAAATATTAAGAAAGACCTATTTCTATTTACTATACATCCCTAAAGAAATTCCCTCTCTTCTTATGATTTCGAGGCTATTAGAAATAGTGGTAAGGTTGGTTTGGTTTAAAAGTGACTAAACATAGAAGAAAGATGGTTTACCTAATGAAACTAACACTTTTGATCATGATATGATTTACCTAATGAAACTAACACTTTTGATCACGATCTCTCTAACTCTAAGTTATTTTCGATTCAATACATTTAGGGGTTTGACAGAGTATTTCACGAGCTTTTAATAAAGTCATAGATTGTTAAAAACGGTAGTCGGATGACGAAGAGATGATTATCAGAGTTGGAATATGAAGAGTAAGCTAGAGAGAGGAATGGTAAAAGAGAAAATAAAATGTAAGCTGTTTGAATGATAATTTATACTGATGCAAGGCTTTTTAGCCCATTATAAATACTTAGCAAAATTTAGGTCATTACAACCTAGCTCTTTTTTAATCATACAAAATCTATTATCATACATTGGTTTTATAAAAACATCTGCCAGTTGATACATTTTATCCATAAATTCAAGTTCTATATCTCCTTTTTGAACATGATCTCTAATGAAATGAGACTTAATTTCTATGCTTTGTCCTAAATTTTCGGATGGATTTTTAGTAAGACAAATTGCATTAGTATGATCACTTCTAACTTCTCTTCCCCTCTTTTTGGAATGCAATATAGTGCAAGAATTTATCAAAGTTTAGCAAAACTCTAGACTTCTCAATATTATTATCAAAATTAATATATCATATACATCAAGTTTATGGACACTCTACTTTAAGAAATAAGTCATAGATAATGAAATACTCAAAGATCAAACCATTTGGAACTCAAAAATTAAAATCAAGACTCAAAACTTATCAAGTGATCTTTTAACTTATATGCTACTTAAGAATCAATTTATAATTTTAAATCTTAAACATTTATGCTTCCCTTAAATCTATACATTAAAATTCATTAAAGAATATGAGTAAATATTACCAACCTCCTCATCCATATGATAAACTCAAAAAGCCATCAAGAATTCCAAGCTCATCGAATTTACAAAACTACTTAGATTAAAGGATTTGTAACTTCTTCCAATCTTTATACATATTTGATAAAACTTTAAAAGTAAAACTTCCTTAAAAATAATTTAAAAACAAATTTTCTTTTAATCTTAAAAAATTGTGCAAACCCATATTGATCATATAGGTTTTTATTACTATCAGCAAACCATCAAACATAAATCATTCAAAATGTCGTCTCATAAGATTCTATCATAACATAGGGAATTAGATCACTACAAAGTGCATTCAAATATCATACATAAATGATTATTGAGGTTATATAATGGATAGGTGAAAAAGAGACAAGTATAAATAGATAGTCTCTTGTTGTGTAGATAATTGAGTCTTTAACATAGAAACGTGAGCATATACACGAACTTTTTTTTTGGGTCTTGCAAAAGTTTATTGAGGTTTATTTTTGTGTGAAGGCTTTTGCATATTTTTTCTTTTATGCATCATTCTATTAAAAAGCCTCTTTTTATTCACCAAGTGAAATCAAGTTAAGGAATTTTTTGGTGTATTATTGTCGAGTGAACTTGAGAGGTTATTTTTGAGTATAGGAAAAGAAGTGAGTGAAAGGTTATCATTTAGCCTGTAAAAGGGATTGTATTAATCGTTGTATTCTTGTTGGAAGCGCAATAAGAATGAAATCTCAACAATGGTATTGGGGATTGGATTAGGAGCACGTGGATTGCTCCAAACCAGAATAAATCACGATAAACTTCTTTCTTTCTCTACTCTTTTATTTTTTTGCACTTATATTATTACATTCTACCTGATTAGGTGAATTTGTTTTTATTTCCACATTCATTATTTATTAGATTCATATAAGAATTTATAAACTCTAACTCACCCCCTTCTTAGTGCCATAACAAATCCAATAATTGGTATCAGAGGAAGGTCTCATATAGGTTAATTCCAACGAATTAGTGCGTAAACGTCATATGGCACAAATGAATAGCTTTGCTTCCTTTTTTAGTCTAGAAGGTCATAACACACATAGAGCACCTTATTTTGATGGAAACTACTATTTAAATTGAAAGGATAGAATGAGACATTTTTTGAGAAGTGAAAGTGTAGATCTATGGTTGTGTGTCTTTCAAAAAATCACCTTACCTTCAAAGATGATAGGAAATAAAGTAGTGTTTAAAGATGACGAAGAACTAAATCTTAAAGAAAAGAGGTTAGTATCCTTAAACAGTAGAGCTATGCATGTTTTATTTTGTGCATTAAGCATAGAATAGTTTAACAGAGTTTTTATGTATGAATCTGCCTATGATGTTTAGATTACTTTAGAAATTAAGCATGGAGATACAAATAAGATAAAGGAAACAAAACTTAGCATGGTTACTCACCAATTTAAATTATTTACGATCACACAAGATGAAAACTTACTCCAATGTTGAGCTTGTTAGGAAAATCTTGAGATCTCTACCAAAGATGTGGGAACCTATGTTGATGGAGATACAAGAAGTGAAGGATCTTAAAGTTTTATCACTTTAAGAACTAATTGGTTCTCTACGCACCCATGAGATGGTACTAAAAGATACTTAAGAAGAAGTTGCACCTAAAAAGAAGAACATCACCTTTAAAGTAATAAAGAAAGATGAAAGCAAAAACGAAGAGTCATCTTATAGAAGTGGTGAAGAAGACTCCATAGCACTCATCACAAGAGGTTTAAGGAAGCTCATTTGAAAAAAAGCTCCAATAAGGAAGGTAAGTATTCTAGAACCAAATTATCAAATGTAACATGCTTTGAGTGTGGTGAAAAAGAACATGTAAGGTCACACTGCCCATACCTTTAAGAATTACAAAAAGAAAGCATTAAAGGTGGGATGGAGCGAGTCAAGCGAATTGCAAAAAGAAGAGATAGCCAACATGTGTTTTGTAGCCCAAAATGAGGTTAATACTTTTAACTCAAATCATGAAGTTGAGCTTGAATAGAATTATGAAGAATTGTTAGATTTTGTAGGAAATTTGGCTAAGAAAAAGAAGAGCTTACATGATAAAAACTTGGAATCTATAAAAATGATTGATGCATAGAAAATAGAAATTGATAACCTTAAGAAGGACTTAGACTTAATAACCAAAGATAATGATGAACTGTTGAATGAAAATATGGCTTTAAAGAAAGAGGTAGAAACTCTTAAAGAATCTCTATGAAGATTTACAAAAGGTAAATAAAAGCTAGAAAAAAATTCTAAGTGTCTAAAAGATGGCTTATGACAAATATGGTCTAGGATATAATAGAGCATTATTTAGTAAGACTGTTTTTGTAAAAAGTAAGAACTTGGAAGATGATCTTACATTTATTCAAAATATACCATCATCAACCTGAACTCATTCTATAAATCATGCATTTATGTATACATCAAGACATAAAAATACTTTACAACAAAAATTCAATAATACTAGAACCTTCATTTAACCAAGATAAAAATCTTCTCAAAGGTTCTATTATAAACTAAAGAAGACATATAGATCATTAACTCTTCTATTTTGTTCTTATTGTGAATGATATGGTCATGTAAAATACTTTTGTTATGATCGCTTGAGGAACGTAAATGTATTATTAAATGGTCGAGAAAAGTACACTAACACTCATGGACCCTAGATGACATGGGTACCAAAAGTTTATTAAAATTTATTTTGTAGGTACCGCAAAGAACGAAAAAGGATGACTGCTATTATTGAACCAAGAGAAAAATAATAAAGATATGGCATCATATGGTTTAAAGGTAATCAACTTTTGTGTGTGATAAACCTGTGATTGAAATTAGTATACGAATGTTTCTATTTTTTTTTCATGTGTGACCCTTCGGTCTACCGAAGGTCTATTTGGTTAACTGAGTCTTGGTTGGCTGACCAAACACTCTTGTTTGGTAAACTAAATGCATTCTTCAATCAACCGACTATCAGTCGATTGATCTAAATGATTCGGTCAACTGATCTAAATGATTCGATCAACAGATCTTGAAAATGTCGCGATATACAGAATCTCCGCCTCCTTTTTTTCTTGACTCCCTTTCTATCTTATATCTCTCATCTTTCTGCCATTGCCATCGATTTCTGAGCTTCTCCAATGCCTCTTCTCCACTGCTTAACTCTTAAGGTATGGACTTCTCCTCCTCTCCTCTTGTCACGACTACATCTCCTATCTTGGACGGATTCCTCTTCTTAGACGCGTCTTCCTCCATCTACTTCGACTCCGACGAGCATCAGGTGACGTTGAAGCTCGCCAGAGTCGAAGGCCCCAATCCACTCTACCCCTTAGCATCAATTGAGTATGGATTGCTTGCTTTTTCCATCTCTAGCCAGTTAGGGTTTCTAGATTGAAATTTCTATATGGAACTGAGAAATTATCCTGAATCAATTGTGTTTTGTTGTAATTAGAAGCATAATTAAGCTTATAGAATATCCAATTCCATTTGTGCATGCTCAATTTTATTTTCCCCCATTTTTGAGATTTCTGTGATTAGCACTTATTCAAAATTCTGTCTATTTTTGTGATTTTTCTAAAATATATCTTTTGAAACTTCAATTAGATGCTAATTTAAAATTTTTGTGTAGTCAATTGCATTTGATTTAACATAATTATGAATTTCCCAAATTTCAAATTTACAACTTATGGTTTAGTTAATTTTTTGGATAATTTAATAAATTTTCAGTAAAATTAAAGAGCCTAAAATTAAGTTAAATATTTATTTGAGGCACTTGATCAATGATTTTTCCTAAATTTATGGTTTTCCCCAATGTTTCTAGAAATAATGTCTAAAACTTACATCTCTTTTAAAATGAAAATTTTACAAGTCTAAGTGATTCTTGTGTCAAAAAAGTTTTCAATCAAATTCATTTTTTTAAAAAGAAAACTTTTTTTTCTTGTTGACTTGAGATTAGTATGCAGAAATTCTTCATTTAAATTTATTTTAAGACTTAGTATCTTTAATTGTCTTCAACTCTTAGAAAAATTTTCAAACAAGTTGATTATTGCAAAATTCAAGCTTGTTTAACTGTCTATCATTCATATGCATACCATGCTCATATAGAATTCAGTTTAGGTTTGATGATTTTAAAACTCTTTAATCATCCTTGATCGGTTGTATCTACAGGTTGTGTGATTAATTCTATCAGTGGGGACTATTCATGCGCTTTATCTATTCCTATAGTCTCTTTAAATGTTTGTTATCCTTTTTAAGCATTCTTTCTACCTAGTTTTATTATTATTATTATTAGGACTCGAGGTGACAATACTTCTAGGGGTAGGATTTCTCCATCTAGTGGTTACTTAGATACTAACTTTGATGAATAACAAGATTATAATTCTAGCAAACTCTCTGAAAACCACTTTATCTTACCTACCTACCTAGAAAATTTCAAAGAAAATAGCCTAGTTTAGTTTTTTATTGATCAAGGATGGGAGCCTATCTTTACCCTTTCAGCTAAAACTTGTCCTACAGTTGTAAAACTTTTCTATTGTAACATGAAAGCTGTAAAGGAGAATGATGAGTACATCATCTTATCCAAAGTAGAGAATATCCCTATCCGTCTATCTATAGGCACCATAAACAACATCCTTGGCATTCCTTTCCCTTCTACCTTTACACACCATAACTGTATGTCAAAGTTTGATGCCACCCACTCACTAGTCAAGATAGTTCAGATCATATTTGAGTTACCTAGTAAGGAGGGTATTACTGAAAAATCAAAGGATGTGCGAGCTTTGAGTGTCATTCCCAAATTTCATCATCTGTTTATTAAAAATAATTTTCTTTCTATTGGTGGTCATTATAATGACATAGGGTTTGATGATCTGTGGTGTCTATCTACCTTGATGCTTAGTGAGAACATCCATTTGGGTGATTTCATCTTACATAACATAATCAATTTTGTTCGAGAAAAGAAACGAGGACAACACAATCCCTACCCTGCATTTATAGGTCTCATCTTCCATTACCTTCACATCCCTCCCATGGAAGATGATTTTGAGTCCTATTCCTTCTTTAATCATAACTCTCTAAAGCGCATGGGTTTTCAAACTGTTGGTAGATAGCATTTAGTTCCCCCCTGCTGATACTGATGTGGCTGCTCCTATGATGACTCAGCCTACATTTGAGCCACTTGATGATGAAACCATTACTGCTGCGTCAATCTTTTTAGCACCTATTGCTACTTCTTATGATGTTGAAGCTGTTATCACTTCACTTCATTACAAGGTGGATCATTTGAAGGGTGTCTTGATGAGCACACCACCTTACTTCAAGAGTACAACTCCTTGCTTCGAGATATCCTCTCTAGACTTCCTCCTCAGCCTTCCTTAGATTCTTAGAGGATGTTTTTATCTCTTGATGTATTTCTCTCTTTTTCTGGATGACACTTTTTGACTATGTATGCCATTGAAATTTATGACATTGATTATTTGTGAAAATGACTCCTATTATTTTACATATTGATTGAAGTTTCATATGTATGGTTATATGACAACCCTTTTGGTGATTCCAAAATGGGGGAGAAGTGTGTAACATATATGATGAGATTATTTGTAACATATTGAGGGGGAGTTATAGACGTGATATGATTGAGGGGGAGCCTCATGCTTTGTGATATATGATGTGATTATTTTGATGTTGCAGTGAACTATTTATTATGATAATGTTGGGTTAACTATTTGATACTATGATGATATGATGATATTAATGTTGAATCATATATGATGGAAAACATGATAAAAATTGTTAACCATTGATTTTGTAATATTTAGGAGGAGCCTTATGCCTTATTATGTTTTATTATCTTATGCTTTATCATGACTTATTTCTTGGTTTTTTCATCACCAAAAAAGGGTAGATTGTTGAACCAAAGATGGTTTCACCTTATTTTAGTAATGAAAAAAAAACTATATTGTTAATACTTGTGTTTTTTAGTATACTTGAAAGATAGGTTGGATAAACCTCAAGACAATCAATCGAAGAATAAGATTGGAAATGAAGAATCGCATGAAGATATGAAGATTCAAGATTGAAGAAATAAGTTTAGATATGTTGAAATGTAATTCTTACTTGGTTCTATTTCGGTATTTTATTAAGAGGCTTATAAATTAAACACTCATACATACACTCTTAGAATATGCATATAGGTATATAATATATTTGAAATTGATAAGTTGATGCATTTGGGTTTTTCATTTAGGTCGGCTGATCGACCATAAAAATATTAACAATTGGAACGTTGCTTTTTGTCCGTTGGACAACGGTAATAACACTATTGTATAATGGATAGGTGAAAAAGATAAAAGATATTTGTGTATTCTGCAACATTCGCTATATTTGGTCGACCAATATGCTAGTTCGGTCGATCGATAGAACTTCATCCTTTGATTTAGTCAATCGAATGATAGACAAAGGTCTATCAGTTCATTGAATGATAGACGAAGATCTATCAATCGACTGAATGACTTGGGTCAGTCGATCGAATCAAAGGACGAAGTTCTATTAGTTGACTGAACCAGCACATCGGTTTACCGAATATAGCGAATGTTGCAGAATACACAGATATCTTGTAAAATTGTACAATGGATAAAAATATTAACTATTGGACATTGCTTTTTGTCCGTTGGACAATGGTAATAAAGATGTTGTACAACGGATAGGTGAAAAAGAGACAAGTATAAATAGATTGTCTCTTATTGTGTAGATAGGGGAGTCTTTAATACAGAAAAAGTGAGCATATACACGAGCTTTTATTTGGATCTTGCAAAAGTTTAGTGAGGTTTATTATTTGAAAGTATTTTGGTCATTATTTTATCAAATATTCGTGTAATTTTTTTTTGATTATTAATTGTTTACTCTTGAGTTTTTGTGAAGGCTTTTGCATATTTTTCTTTAATATATCACTCTATTAAAAAGTCTCTCTTTATTCATTAAGTGGAATTAAGTTAAGGAATTTTTCGATGTATTATTGTCGAGTGAACTTGAGAGGTTGTTTTTGAGACTAAGAAAAAGAAGTGAGTGAAAGGTTATCCTTTAGCTTGTGAAATGGATTGTATTAATCATTGTATTCTTGTTGGAAGTGAAATAAGAAATAAATCTCAACAATAGTGTTGGGGACTGGATATGAGTAATTAGATAGCTTCGAATCAGAATAAATGACGATGTACTTCTTTCTTTCTCTACTCTTTTATTTTTCCACACCCATATTATTACATTCTATTTAATTGGGTGAATTTGTTTTTACTTCCACATTCATTATTTATTAGATTCATATAAGAATTTTTAAACTCTAATTTATCTCCCCCTCTTAGTGTTATAACGAACCCAATAAAACATATGTAAAAGAATTCTTCTTTAAAGAACTTATTATCCATATCTTGGATATAAATGGTATCTTCATAAGTAGCTTTTAATCTATATAACATCTCATTAGCTATAGTAAACTTTGAAAATTTATCAAATATATTTCTATCTAGTGCACAAAGTAAAGTAGACATAGCATGGTTATTTAAAAAGATTAGTTCCATATCATTGGAGTTGCATTCCTTTTTTACCTTAGGAACTTTTTGTCCATTTACTATTTTTACATGAATAAAGGGGCCTTGTGAAACTATTTTTCACAAATCTATATTTTTTACTATTATAAAAACTTTATTCTAATTATTTATCACAAATAATCATCTCCACTAAATAAAGGGAGTGTATCTATGTCTTCACCAAAAAGTTTCATGTATAATCTTTATTTACTAATTCATTAGAATTATATTAATGTGAAACTTATGCTCTGGTGCTATTTATTGGTCCTATTTGTCACCTAAGAGGGAGATGAATTACATTTCTTAAAATTTTATAACTTAATAACCTTAAATTCCCTATATTCTCTAATCAAATGTGGAAGCTAGACAATTATATTAATAAGCAAGATAAGTGATGTAATAAATAATATAAACTTGTAATAAAAAAAAGTTTAAAGTAACAAGGTTAAAGAAAGAGTGTGCAAACCAAATTTTATAATGATTCAGTGATTATCTCTTCACCTACATCAACTCTCCCACTCCTCATTAGATATTTCATTGGATTATGATATTATTACCCGATTTGTACATGGCCCCTTTTTCAAAGGCTTTAGGGTAACCTTTCATAATTTAACAATTCAAAACCTTTCACCCTCTCAAAGTATACTTAAGAAGTGTTTTACTAGGCTTACAAAGTATTTGAAAAGGCTCACTAAGTACTTAAAAAGGATGTGCAAGTATAGATCACACAACTTCTACAAAATAATATTAAAACTCAACAAAAACTCACAAAACCACATACTTTATGCTTCAAATCACTTGTATAATTGTTTTTTAACTCTTGGATGCATAAAGCCTCGTGTAAAACACCTATTTATAGGTTAAAAAAATGGTATTTGTGATCATTGTACAATGTTCTAATATATTAAATCCATTTTTCCGTTAAGAAATAACTATTAAACAGCTCGTTTTAACCTTCAACGGTTATTAAATCGAACATTAATGGTGCCATTTTTATCTATTATTAATCTCAACCTACATCGAGGGTCCTACAGTAACGTCATTATTCTCACTATGAACTACCATTATGGCTTATAATGTTAGTTATCAATAACATTGTTAACCACTATTGATGGGAGCCATTGAACTCTTAGAAAAATCATCAAAAGTTGACCAAAACGTATCTAAACACATGTAAATCAACTCAAAGCTATTCCTAACACTTTAAAACATTTTCTTGATTCACACACACATTGAAAACTTTCCAAAAAATATTTTCACTAATCAAGAGGATTATGTTTAAACATTTTTCTATATATTTTTCTCTTGATTATGCTGCCTACATGACTAAACATGAGTACAACTATATATGAATAAGCCATTTAAACACCATTATGAAATCAAGTACAACTTATATTTTAAAATATGAATGCAAATCTATAAAAAACCTAACTTGATCTTCTACTTTGAGGCTTCTTCACTTCCTCCAAGACTTTGTAGATCATTTCTTTTACACTTCATTGTTATCTATATCTTTAAAAAACTTAAACATAACAAACTATTAGTATAAAGATTGTTTTATTATCATCAAAATAAGATGAAACCTCCCTTGTTTAACAGATGGAAATAACATAAACTTGAAAATAAAAGAGATACGGAAGAAGAGTACAAATTGACTTTTAAAGTGGTTCAGTGACAACCTCTTCACTTATGTCTACTCCCCATCACCTGATTGTGTATTTCACTATGTTCAAAAACAAGTACAACTCATTTTCTTACAAGGCATAGGTAACCTTTTACAACCACTTACTTAATGGGTTCTTTGTTGACCTAGGTTTTATATGCCAGTAAGGGTCAAAAAGCAAAAACGAAGGGTAACCCTTCACAATTTTCACCCTCACAAACTCACAAATTCACAACCCTATAAATACACTTCACAGTATGCCACTCTTAACCAACTCAAATAATTAAGGGTTTAAAAATAAACTTTGATGATGAATACATAAATAAACCTTATAAACCATATAAAAAAAATAACCAAAAGCTTCACATAACACAAAAAATGCTTTAATTCACATGTATTTGTGTTTCTATGCTCACTTGACGCAAAAAAATATATCACAACACACTTATTTATAAGTGAAAAACTCTTAACTAGCTGTTTATAGTCGTTGAACAACGTTTTAATACATTTAATTCATTACTGTTAAAAACTAGTCGTTTTTCCATGTTATTCGCCACTATTGGTTAACTTGTATCACATTATTTGACTAACCTCCTTCTAAACTGGTTTTTCATGCTCTAAAAAATATTTAAATAAAACCAAATCAATTCATAACACATTCATACACATCCAAATCATCCCAAAAAATTGTCAATCATCACAAAACATTTTCTTAACACACATTTACACACTTTGTCACATTAACACACTTTAACCTTAATAACTTATATTAATATTTTCAACTATATCTTTCCACACACTCTTTAATAAACTCATATTAAATTAATTTTAAAAACTATTTTAATGTATTAAAAGGATCTTTAAAAACCATTCCCATACAACTACTTATAATTATGCATCTTATATCCAAAGCCACTGACCATAAATGCACAATAAATGATATGAGCCATTTCAATACAATAAACAGATCAAGAAAAGACTACATCAAAACTTATAAACATAATAACCTATTCATTCTATATTGACCTTCATGTTAAGCCCTTTTTACTTTGATTGTCATAAGCTTAATTCCATTTCATGCTTCAAGGCTTTAAGGCTCTAAGGCTCTAAGGCTCTAAGGCTCTGACATACACCTCTACTTCAAGGTTCTAAAATGTATCTTCATAACATGCTTCCAACACACCTACCTTTCTAACATATCAAATATACTAAAACCATTAGTAATAATGTTTTTTTTATCATTAAAACTAGGTAAAGCCATCCTTGGTTTATCACTAATATTTTGTGTTTGAGTTTAATTGAAATGTCTTAGTGTACAAAATAATTTTTGAGAAGCTTTAAAACTTGCATGAATTAGTTTTAGAGTGAAAAGAATAATTTTGAAACATTCGAGAAAGTGTTGGGAAATTTTGAAAAATTTTGAAAGTTTTTTAGAATGAAAATTTTCCCATAACTAAGAATAATTTTATTTTAAAGTTTAACTAACATGTCTTGATATTTAGAATCAGTTTATAAATGATTTTAAATTTGTGTTAATTGTTTTTAAAGTGAAAGAAATGTTTTTGGAATATTTGAAGATGTTTATAAGTGGTTTAGCATTGAAAATTTTCAAATTAAGTTTAAATTGTCACAAACCAAGATATGCTTTAGCTTGAAAATTAAAAGGTCTTGGAATTTAAAATCTTTTGTGTTGAAATTTTTAAACTTGTGTAGTCAAGTTTTGAACGTTTGAAAGTGTTGTAAAAGTTTTTTCACAAGTTTTGAAGTATTTTTTAATGCTTCAATGGCACTCTATAATTATGAGTTGAAGGTGTCATTGTAGCATCACGTTGAAGTGCTATTTTGGTCTACAATGACGGTTCTCTATGTGGAAAATGGAATTATTATAGTATCATCATTATAGTTTGAGTTTTATAGAAAATAAATGATGATGAATAGCAACACCATTTATAGGTGTCGTTATGGTGTCAATAGCCATTGTAATAGGTAGTTTGATATGGATTTTTGAGTAATTGTAATGGCTATTTTGTGTTTCTAATAGCTATTTGAACTTGGGATGTTTATAAATAGATGTTCTAAGTATTTAGAAACAATATTTATGCATACTTGATAATTGCAAAAACATTGATTGAGTTTTTGGCTCGTTTATAAGTTAAAGATAAATAATTGGTTTTTGGTTTACATTTATTACATTTTGTAACCCCTTTAAGCTTTTTTTTAATCAAGTAGAGGTTTTAGTTTTTATGTGCTTCATTGGAGATTGAAAGCTTGATTTTGGGGACTTGGTATTAGATTAATGTTGTTAATTTTTAAGTTTGAGAAAGGATTACTCTTCACCCATATAAAGAAGATTGTTTTGGGTTCCTCTTCACCCTAAAATAAAGATTTGTTAAGGTTAGCTCTTCACATTCTTGTAAAGAATATTGTAAGGGTTTCTCTTCACCTTAAAAAAATTGTTTACATAGTGAAATATCTAAGTGGGAACCTAAAGAGTGGATGTAGGCAAGGGGTTAGCTTGTCACTAAAAAAAATCAATTATATATCCTTCTTGCCCATGTTTTTTAAATTTATGTATGTTGAATTTGAATTATATTGGCATTTCATCATATTTAGGTTAAATTGTGATTTAGTGACATCATACTTAAGAACAATCGGTTTAGGAGGTTTAGGAATTTAGTTTTAAAAAATTTTAAACACTTAATTCACTTTACCATACCTCTTGGGTGCCATTAGGGCTTATACAATCCGTGACACCAAAATTTAGTTATTTAGTTTGTACTATAAAAGAATATAATGATGTCTATAAATAGTAATTGATGAACTACATAGCTCTTTGTTGGTTCATGAACAAAAAATTAAATCAATAAAAGAGAAAGAGGAATAAGTTTTAAAGGTTGCATTAGAAAATCACTCGATGCCAATAAATTCAATAGATGACTTAGTAGAGGGATAGTTCATAATAGAAGAGATAGAGAAAGCTATGATCATGGAAATCTATAAGAGAACCATCAATATAAATAGAATCAATATTGAAGAAAAGGAAAAGGTTATAGAAACATGGAGTGATATATATGTCATCGCTGTAGACATTATAAGTTAGAATGTTAAATTAATTTGAATAAAAAGTTTATTGTTATTGTTGTTGTTGTTGTTATTGTCATTATTATTATTATTATTATTATTTCATCAGTAGATTTTCTCCTTTCTATTCTTTTTTTCTTTATGATTACTAAAGATACCAGTCTATATAGAGGATTAACACTATCAATTAGAAGAGAATCAGTTTTAAGGATTAAAAAGAGGATGTGGAGGCCACCAACCATCAAATTATAAACCAAAATCAGTAAATAAGTCTAATAATAAGTGCTATAGATGTCATCAATATGCCATTATAAGTAAAATGTCGCGCACTATTTTATAAAATAAGTGTATAAAATAATAATAATAATAATAATTTTTTCATCGATAGATTTCCTCCTTCCTCTTCCTGTTCTTCTCGTTTTCCTTTATCCTTGTGATTACTAAAGATATTAATATCTATATAGAACCAGTTTTCACCCTATTTTTATTTATAACTTAAAGAACGAAAAAGGTTGTTACATAATTTCCCAAGCTTCCATACTTCCTTTAAGAAGGATATGTACTATTATAGGAATTGCACCTACTGATACAATGCTTTCTTTATTATTTTCACATATTAAAAGGTTAAGAAGCATAGTAATAGCATGTTCTTGTATGTAAGAATCAAGTGTCTATAGTAGGTTTAAAAGAAGAGTGATTTTAGCACCTTCTATTATCACTACATGATAATTTGTGTTGTGTTTGGCAAGAATGTAGATATGAATTGTAACATTCTATTGATCTTTAAATAAGAGCGTCTGAAGGAGAATGTCCATCTTTGTATATTTAGTAGATGAACAGGTAGACAAGTTCTTATTAGATCAAGAACTAATAGATTGTTTTGCTGGTTGAATGACATTTGCTTCACACCACCGAGATATAAGGCTTTATAGGATATAACTAGATGTGAATATAGTGTTGGTAAGTGTTTGTTGTGTCTTTGGGTATGTACCATGCCCTAATTTTAAGTACTTATCAATGCATAAACATTCAAAGGTCTGCCATATTTAAATAATGATAAGATACTTCATCAATTCCCAAGATATGAGACAACTAAAATAATTTGGTTTAATTAGGATTCTATGTTTCCATCAGTAGAGACTTACCCATAACTAGTTGTAGGATTATTTTCTCTTATAGGAGCTTCCATGTTAGGGTTTTTTATCTGTACAAGTTTTATTTGTACATGATCATTAATTTTCTTCAGTAGCATGGACATCTTCTCAATATTCTCCTCTAGATCCTTTCCAATGGTAACAATCATTTTATATAGAGCAAATAAATCTTATATAACTTAAATTATCCCTACTAATTGTGACTTTTCAAGCAGTCTTCTCATGATATCAGGATCTGTTAGTGCATCATTGCTCTTGAAGTAGAAGGATATAAGATCTTCATATAGCTCAACATTTGGATTCTCTAAATCATCCTTTGGCTCTTTTCACTTATATTGGCTATAATGATGACATCTATAAAACTTCATGCTAGACTTATCTATCGACCTTGGTCCATAAAATGATAGTTAGTGGCCTCTATGTCCTTTTCCATTTCCTCAAAATTGATTGTCTTCATACTAATGGTGCTTTTGTTGATTTTCATGATCAATGTTTTTTCTATCTCCTTTATCACGAACTCCCATTTTAATACGTTCTCCATCAGCTTTGCTTCTTATAAAGTGATTTTCTAATGTAACCTTTAATATTTGTTCCTCTTTCTCTTACTGATTCAAGTTTTTGCTTATAAACCAACAAAGAGCTTTGTAGTTTATCAATTGACAATTCATTAATATCATTAGATTCTTCTAGAGTATAAACTACATAATTAAATTTTAATGTCATAGATCAAAGAACCTTCTCTACTATGGTGACATCCTCTATCTTGTTATCATGTATCTACATCCTTTTTACAATCCACATTGCTAAAAAAAAGTCATTTAAAATTAATTCTCTTAATTTCATTCCAAGTATTTCAAACTTTTTACGAAGTAATTAAAATAGCTACTTATCGAACCAAAGGTAGTTCCATCTAGTTTTAATAATTACAAAATGTTACTGTTAATGGTTTAGTATGTTTGATGTGTTTAAAATGTCATGAAGATGCATTTTGGAGCTTTGGAGTAGATATTCATGTTAAAACCATGGAGCCTTGGAGCCTTAAAGCATGAAATACAATGAAACTTATGAAAATCAAAGGGAAAAGGGCTCAACATAAAGATCAAGATAGAATAAATAGGTTATTGGGTTTGTAATTTTTTATGTAATTTTATCTTATTCCACTTATTGTGTTAAAAGAGGTCCACTCACATCATATATTGTGCATTCATAGTTAGAGATTTTGCATATAGGACGTATAATTAAGAAGAGTTGTATATGAATAATTTTTAAAGATTCTTTTAATACTCTAAAATGGTTCTGGGACTTAGATTGATGTGAGTATGTTAAAGAGTGTGTGAAGATATGTACATGAAAGTATAAAGATAAATGATTAAGGTTAAGGTGATTGAATGTGTTAAAGTGTGAATAATACATGACTATATTAAAACTTGTGTTAAAAAGAAGTTTTGTATAAATATGGTAGATTTGTTGATGTGGTAAGATTTATGTGTTGAAAAGAAATGTGTGAAAAAGTTAGGAACTATTTCGAGTCAATTTACATATGTTAGAATGATTCAAAGGTGTTGGAAGAGTTAGGAACTATTTTGAGTTGGTTTCAGAGTGTTTAAATGTGTTTGATTATGATATGAACTGTTAAAAACTAGTCTACATGTTGGACATGTGAAATTGGTCAATTAGTGTCTTGTTTTAGCATAGAATAGTCAACAAGTGGTGTACATTAGTCAATTAGTGACTGATGGATCAATACATTTGACTGGTCAACCATTTTATACTAAAACAGGTACATGAGTTTGTTAGTGACTGGTCAATTGATATATTTGACTAGTTAATTGGTAACGATGTATAATGGGAAAATGACTAGTTTTTAATAGCAAAATTGAATTAAATATTTTTTAATGCTAGAAAACAATTATAAACAGTTAGTTACGTATTTTTCCCTTATAAATAAATGTGTTTAGGTATTATTTAAGTATCAAAAAGTTTAGAAAGATATATACAAGAGATTTAAAGTCTTATAAGTTTTTTTAATGAATTTTGTATGAGTTTGGTGGTTTTTCAAATGTACATTCAATCAACCATTTTTGTAAACTCCTTTAAACCTTTGGATTGTTCAAGAGTGACATTTTTAAATATATTTATGGGAGTTATAAGATTGGTCAATTGTAAAAGGTTATTCTTGAGTCTATTGAAAAAAGAAAGTGATTGTAAAGATGACCCTATAGCCTTATAGAAAAGGGAATTACACTTGTTATTAAAAATAGTAAAATACCCACTGAGGTGTTGGAGAGTGAACATAGGTATGAGTTAGATACCAAACCATTATAAAAATCAAATTTCACCCTTCTTTCTTAACACTTTTATTTTCAAGTTTATGATGCTTCCATCATATCATTATTCTTGAGTTTTATATAGTTTGTTAATTTTTAGTAATTCATTCATGTCATATTGATTAAGTATGTATTTCATTTTATATAATTATTTATTAAATTGATTTTAGCTTCCGTATAACATAGTTTTTAAGAGGGAATTAGTAATTAGGTGTAAATAGGCTTAGAAAGACTAAAAAAATTTAGCATCATCTAATTCGGCATCCACTATGTATCATATAAGGACTAATAATTAATATTGGCGTATAGGTCTCATATAAGACGAATTAGTGAGTTAAGGTCATCATAACATATAATTTGGAAAGACCCTTTATTTTGATAGAAATAATTTTAGAGATCGGCAAAACAAAGTGAAAATTTTGCTTTTAGTTATAGGAGTATATTTTTAGAAAATTGTAGAGTATGAATCACACAAAACTATGAAAATAATAGTTATAATAATGTAGGGACGTTAGTACCTATAGAAGAATTTGAATGGGATGACATGGATGAAAAGCTTATTGCTCTTAACAATCAAGTTTTACACATCTTATTTTATGCACTGAGTAGGGAAGAGTTTTATAAAATCTCAAATTGTGAATCCACTTATCAAATATGATACATTTTAGAAAATTCCCATGAAAATACAAATCAAAGTGAAGAAGAGGAGAGCGTATATAGAGAAGTAACTCATATTTGCTTCTTAGATTATGAGGTATGTTCTAACTTAAGTTCTTGTAAAGATGATGTACCTACTTGTTCTCATTATCATGATAATGAGATGATCGTGATATAGAGTTTAGTAATGATGAATTAGAATAATACTTAGAATACCAATGGGCTTCTAGCTCATTGGGAGAGGATGTGTCTAACCTCCTCCTCTATCAGGGTTCAAATCTTAGTAGCGTCATATCTAGTTAATTTCTCCAACAACAAAAAAATACTTAGAATATTTAACTAGGAAAAAGAAGAAATTGTCCACCAAGTATAAAGAAACCTTAAATTTTTTAAATGCATACAAGCTTGAAAGTAAAAAAACTTAGAAATCAATTGGAATCAAAACCTATGGATATTGATGATATGAAGAAATTAGTTAAGGAAACTGAATATTTGAAAAGACCAAAATTAAAGAATGTAAATAGTTATGAGAATGAATTAAAGAAAAGAAAATGAATTATTAAGAAAGGAGATAGAAACCCTCAAGGAATCATTACCTAAATTCACCAAGGATAAAGAAAATTTAGAATGCATGCTTAATGGTCAAACATATTCAAATGATAGAAGTGGTTTAGAATATGCCAATGAGAATAGTTCATCAACTAGTAAGATTACATTTGTTAAAAGAAAGAATCTAGATGAATCAATACTTAGGCCAACCTTAGAAAATGATGCATCGATTTCAAAATCCTAACCTAGGATGAGTCTTCATACATTCATAAATACATCTAGGTCTAAATCTAGGAAGGAAATATATGGAATAAAAAATAGGCACAACTTTTATAAAAATGCATAACTATCATATGATGCATTTAGGTCATATGTTAGGTCATATGGACCAACACATTCACATGCACCTTAAACGTATTTGAAAAATTCTAGAAATATGTTTTATTCATATCTTACATCCCATATTCAACAAAAGATGGCATATAGCGATATAATACCTAGCAATGCACTATAAAGTAGACTTAATGTTAAGATGTATTATTACCTACTAGGGCAAAATTATCACATGAGAAGATTTAATGAGTCTAGATATAGGTATGCATATAGACATGCATATAGGAGTCATACACCTTTATTTTGTAATTAATGTAAATATTATGGACATATTGAACATTTTTGTTATGGTAAATTGAGTAGTAAGAATGGTTCAATAAGTGGTTGGAAAAAAGTTACTAACTTCCAAGAATGAAAGTTAGTATGGGTACCAAAGATCTATTAAACTTTTTTTTGTTTGCAAGTAAAAGGAGTTTAAGGGTACCTTTAAGAATAAAAAATCATCAAGACATATTGTTGAACCAAGAAAAGGAATAAATCAAAGTATAAATGGTGATATATAAAAAGGGAGGTACATGCTTACTTTGAAATTGTTATGAAATTGATATATGAAATGAAAATGGATGATTATGGATATTTTCACATTAAGTAGTATTTGATTCAATTTAATTTGAGATTAAAGGAAAAGGAAAAAAAATAGTATGAATAGATTTTTCATGATTATGAGAAATTTAAGAACTGTGTAGAATCGTGAATATAATTTTTGTAGAAGAGAACTTTTAGATGCACTGCATAAGTAGCATTGTGACATATGTAAATGGCTTTTGAATTTAAATGTTAACGTTTGCATTTGTTATATTTCGATCTCCCTCATTATTGTTGCTTTCTTTAATGCTTATAGATTTGTCTTTACAAAAAGGTGAAAAATTATTGCTTTTATTAAGGGGGAACTTAAATATTAATGATTTTGTGGAAGAACTTACAAAATTACTAAATTATTGGGGAGGTTTGATAAATCTTAAATTTTGGCAACTTATAAGATTTTCAATGGGGATAATAAATCTATTAATGATTAAACTCTTGGGATTTTTCCATTTTAGTATTCAACCTTTAAAAGTTTTCAATTTAATGGTCAACCTTTTAAAACTCATTCAACTCAAATAAAAAAGGTAAATCTTGTTAATTTTTCGCTAACGCAGTTAACGGAGTCTATTGGCCCTAAATGACACCTAAGAGGGGGGTGAATTAGGTTCTTAAATTCTTAAAACAAATACACTAAAGAAAACAATAATTTGCGGAAGCTAAATAACACAATTATGAAACAAGTAATATGAAGAATACTTGAGAATTATTGAAAGTATAATATGAGATATAAACTTGAAGATATTAATCACTTACAGCTCCTTTTTGGCTCAAGGATAACCGACTATTCTTTTTCAAGGCTCAAGAATAATCTCAAAATAACGAAGGAATTTCTCACTAGTAGAGAAGACACAAATCTTTTACAGACTTGATAAACAAACACTCTCAAAATGCGTATACACCTTAAACTCTCAAGATACTTTGTAAAGCTCGTATTCTTATATGACAATGTTATATTTTATTTCTTGCTTTCTCCATCTATTTATAGTGTAAAAACACTAAACCAAATGTTGAACTATTCGTTGCTGAGTTATCCTTTGCCAGTCAATTTATTTCTTTTGACTATTAGACATCTCCTGTTACCGTTGCATATATTTTCTATTTGTTGGACAAATCTTCTATCCATTGAGTAATATGACCGTTGCGCTCAGTTCGGTCGATCGATAGGCCATGTTTGGTAGACCAATGCTTTACATTTGTTCATTAGGTCGGCCGATAGCCAACGTTCAGTCGGCTGATAGCTAACGTTCAGTCAACCGGTCTTCCTTCAGTTGACCGTTCTTCATTCGGTCAGCCGATCATCCCAAGACATTCATTTGGTCGATCGCTCTACCTTGTTCGGTCGACCGATCCTCCTTTGGTCGACTGATGCTTCCTTTAGCGCTGTAGTTCAGTCGATTGACCTTCGATCTTCAACAGTGTCAATACATTTTTTTTTAACTAAATCTCTTATTCTTCAACTTACCTATCTTTAAGCATGTTTAATAAAAAATATTAGTAGAAGGGGTGTTTTGTCATCATCAAAATCGGGTGGAACCTCTCTTGGTTCAACAAAGTCTAACACATGGATATCTATGTGGCAAAAAGTGCACATGTGGATGTCTATATATACAGTCTTATCATTGATGAATTTTTAAAAATTTTTAGTTTAGTGATTAACTTTATGAAAATTTTCACTTCAGTGTTCTTACTGACCAACTTGTTAAATTTCGTTTAACTCAACTCAAAATTATTTTTTTTCTTATAAAAAATAACAAGTGATTAATACATTAATATTTTTTTAGAAAGTATTTTCTAACAACTTTTAAATTTAATTATATGTTAGACTCTTTTTCAAAAGATATCCAAGATTTAAACTTGATAAGTCTTTGACCTAAAGGAAATAGTTCATGAATAAATCTTTTAAATTAAATAAGTAGTAGCCATAAAATATCTTTTTATAAATAAATTTAGATTTAAAAATACATTATTGATTTAGAACAAAAAATAGATATAAACATGAAAAAAGAACTTATTCTTTTAAAATATTGAAAACTATTATATTGATAACCTGGTGTTGGCTAATCAGTCGAGTTGATCCCCTAAAGTTATGACTTAGGCAGGAGGTTGCGGGTTCAATTCCCGGATTGTCACTTTTCCTACAGCACCTTGTGTGCGTCTGACTCGCCTTAGTGGGCTTGTGGGGTGTTCACTTGGCTGGAAGTTTACCCGATTGAGCCCGAAGGGTCTAACTGCGGGTTCCTTTGATATAAAAAACAAAGTCAATACATGATCTCACTATAAGTAAAAAGATCATACCTTGAAAATTTATATTATCAATATAAATTAATGAATAGAATGATACAAAAATTTAGAATAAAAGAATTTTAATAATTAATAAAAATAATTATTCTATTAATTAAAAATTGAATTGAATTTAATTTAATTTGATCTTCTTGTATAAGAGAAAATAAAATTTTATATTTTTCTATTTTATATATTATAAAAGATTAAATTTATGAGGTATCAAAACTTTCAAATAAATTATTATAGTTGAGAGAGATATTAAAACTATCAAATAAAATTCTTTAAAAAAATTTAAGAACTTATAGTGAAGCTGGACATTAAGTTT
>JAOXYD010202652.1:0-21718 GCA_028565735.1 Pinacopodium congolense
GTTTTCTTCTTTCTCCTTTGCTCACTGCTATAAATCATTCTCTCGTTCCTTTTTCATTTTATAAACCATAACTTGTTCATTTATTACCCAAAATCCTGGGTTCTTGGTATCAAATTGTGTCATTTTCAATTATTCACAATAAAATAGCCTTAAATCATCCAAAATTAGCTTAAAAGTTCCCAAAAATCCTCTAGACTCTTTAGTTACCCACTGTTCACACCATAAGTACAAATTTCCATTTTTCTTATGTTTTAGGGCATCATTTTCTTAGATAATAGTATCATTGTGTTAGCGATTTCATTAGCATTCTTTTTATATCAAATATATAGCCTAAATCCTTCATAAAAATTTGAAGAATATTCCAGTGACTGGAATATTCCGATGAACCTCATCAATTTTTTTAAAAATTTCTTAAGTGTTTTTTGACTTTTTTCAAAGTATTTATTAAACAATTTACAATCCGATAGCCCCTAGACATTCTACTGGAACTTTTAGTTTAAGAAAGAGGCCCACTTTTGTCAATTCTAACTTTACTTCTTGTGATAAATTTGATTGGTTCAAGGTCATCAGTAGAACAAATTCATTGTTGAGTGATCAGTTGAGCCTGATGTGGAAGCAGAGTTCCATGTCTCTAATATTTTCCAAGTCTTCTAATGGCTACCAATTTTAATGCTCATTAGGCTATATTATCTAATATTGGTCAAGGTGTTCTTTGATAACATTAAAGAAAAGAATAACTTGGAATTGCTTGACATTTGCTTGATGGTTAGAGGTACCCTAATAATCATCACTCATTCATGTTTATTTTCTTCCTTAAGAGCACTTGATGTAGGGGTATATTACGAGGCAATATCCCTTATAATCCATGATTTTTTATTATTAGGGCTAGAACTGTGTTAGGTTTGATTAGTCCTTTTGGTAAAAGAGGATACCTTACTTAGATGTTAAGATTTAGAGATAGGATTATAGTAGCTTTGCTTAGTTCGAAACTGACTTAGAGGGCTAGTAGATTCAATGAAAATAGGTTTACTAACTCCTATCCTTTGTTCAAGATTCTTCATGATTTAGGAACCATAGAGGGTCTTCCTTTGGCTGGATTTATTTTAAAAAGTATGTGCAATGTAGTTCTATTCACTCATCAAAACAAGGACTTATGCTTTCTGTGTCTACTTATAAGGACATTTAAGGTAGTAGGTGTTTCTTTTGATGGCAAGGTGGCAGTCTATCCCACCAACTCCATTTCTTATTCGATTTGGAAGTTATTTTCTTTTTATCGAGTTCGAGGAGAGCGGAGAAGCACCATATTCAAACCCTTATAGGCAGGTGAGTGAGTTGATAATGCAAATTTTCTTGCACCTAAGCCAACTCCTAAAGGGGGTGTCAAAGAGGCCTCTTTAGGGCCACTTTTAATGTGCATAAGCCTCCAACAACAAATAATCCTATTCCTACCTATGAACTACCTTCTGAGCCACACTCAAGTGATTTCATGTCCTTTATTTTGAGGAGGGAGAGTCATATGGAGTTTGGCTTGGCCACTATTATCTGTAGGATGGATCAGATGGAGCAGTAAATGGATCATATTGACCAGCAACGAGAGCGAATAGAGGAGCATCAGCAGGCCAATGGTTTGAGTCCCAGTTTTTAGTTGTGAATGGTTTACACATTTTGTTCATGGACTTGTGTTCTTATTATTTGCTTTTAGTGCTTTTTTTCAACTGTATTTCATTTCTTCAGTTATGTTTTGGCTACTAATAATTTATGTTATGTTCTTTATAAGTATGTTGACTCCATGTTGAACTTTTAGGATATATATTTTTATATATGGAGCATGGTTTCTAGTTTATTGCAGGCAATGTTTGAATTTCAATGTCCCTTCAACAGAGCATAAAGTGATATTAAGATTATTTATCTTGGTGCTTTCTTTGATATTATGGGATTTAATTTGTTTTAGTGATAATTGAGGACAATGTTCAATTTTCATAAATGATGAGATTAATACTTATTCTAAACTAAACATATAGAATAAAGTTAAGGGACAACTTAGGATTAGAGAAATCTATCTATTTTGTTAGATAAATCATTAAGAAACCTAAATAAAATCATTTAATAACCAAACTTTGGTTTATCTTAAGGTTTATAATATGAAAATTAGAAATTTTTAGGTTAAGCTTCCTAAACATCAAACCTAATGCTTAAGATTGATGAATGATTAAACTTAAACTTATGCAATTAGAGAAAAAAGCATTGTCTTAACCATAGCATTGCTCTGATGTAATAAAGTGACCCTAGAGCATGTCTTTCAATCTACTTAGACCATTAAAAACAATTCCTTAACTAATGCATCCATTAGAAAATCCTTTTATTCAAACTTAAGTTGTTCTATATGACTTATCATTTTAATTTCACTTGGTAAATTTAGTTGTTAATTTCATTCAATTTAAATTATCTAAATAACTGTGAATTAATTTTGCTTTATATTTGCAATTTAGGATTCCCTATGGGATGATAACTTGGATTTTAAATATTTTCCTATATTTCTTGCGAACGGTATACTTGTCATTAGTGTTGGTTTGAAATATTTAGAGAAAGAAAAGTGTGCTCAATTGTTTAACTTGTAAATTAAAATTTATCATTTAGCATTAATAGAATCCAATGTAACAAGCTTTTGGCACCTTTAGAATTACAATCATAATTGTGCCTTATTCTAGTCATTCTCTAGTTGTTAATGCCATCGCGTTGTTAAATCTAGAGAGCTTATTCTAGGTTGCCTTGTGATTAGGGATAGGTTTTCTATCATATAGGACCTATATAAAAATGGCGGAACTAAGGGTTTGAGAGCCTATTTGAACCTATGGGCTAGCATCTTACACCAATCCCAAGTTATATGTTTTGAGGATCAATTAAAAGTCTATAATTCCTTATATATCTTCTACTCAGCTTTCATCTCTATAATTTGTTTCTTCTTTGTTTGTCTTTGTTTCGTCAATAATATTTAGTATTTAGTTTTGATGTCTTTGCTTCTAAGGCTTTTGTTTTCTTTTTAGCAAGATTAGAGATAGAAATTCACTCTAGCTCTCTGTGGGATTGACCCTAACTTGCCCTAACTACTTAGTTAGGTAGGTTAGGTAATTTTATTATTTGGTAGCTTACGACGAGTTCACCAGAAAGGCAAATGAACTTGTCAAAAAAGTAATAAAGTGGAGTAATTTTCAAAATATGATTATCAAACCCACAGGAAAAATGGTATTCTTACATTTATTCTTAGATTAATTAGATTAAAATTATCTAGGAATTTTTAAATTAACTAATTAAAAAGATGAAAATATATAATTAATAAACTATCCTAGTTATGCTTCAAACCTTGCAATTCTGAATTATAAAATGATTTATAAAATTACTAAAAATGGTAAACTTATGGAATCCAGCTCTGAATAAGTGATAATGAATTAAATGAGCTTAAAAAACAAATTCAAAGGCAGATTAGATTTCCTTCACGAATTCAAGACAAAGCTATGGTTAAGACTTATGCCTTTTCTCTATCAAACTTAGTTTAAGGTTTTTTTATGCTTTAAATCAAGCCAATGGGCTTTAATTTAAAGAAGGTTGATTTCTTGACTATTAATCTTAGACCTCTAACTCTCACTAATAATCAAAGTTTGGTCATTCATTGATTGATTTATGTTGTTTATTGATTTTTCCAACAACCTAAGTAGATTTCTCAGATCCTAGATTATCTTTCACTGTAATCTTAGTTGATCAGGTCAAAACTAGAACTTTAAGATCCTCAATAAACAAAATCAGACCTTACTACATACATTTAAACTCTTCTAAAACAATATAACACAAATCCAATGGATAAGCATTTAACATATTAACTTGATGTGGACATCAACATAGCTTCAAAATCCACAAGATCTTGCAAGAAAATCAAAGAAAATTCAGGAATTTACACATAAGAACATAAAGTTGGATTAATCTAGAAAACAGGAGAAAATAAGTAATAATCTAAGTTAGAAAGCCACCTATGATGGTTTAGAAACTCAAATACACAACTTATCTTCAATCTCCAAAAAATAACAACTCAAAATATATATTATAACTCTAATTACAAGTGTTTGAAGCGTAGAACATCTAAGAAAATCTAAAAGAGAAGCAATAGTTTCTCTATCTAATGTTAGATCTAAAGTATCTAGGTTAATTATGTGTTTTTTGTGTTTTTCTTTCTGCTCTGTGGACACCTTGACCTCCTACATGTGCTATAAGATAGTATAATTAATTAGGGACACGCCACAGTTGACATCTTCGAGATTTGGAGCTGAAATTGTTGACTATGGCTATCAACGACACCCTGTCTCCAACTAACAACACCTTGATAAGGTATCATTGATACTCGATTGTAGCACCCATTAGTGACCTCCTATCCTTCCATTAAAGTGACCTTGCCAGAGGCTTATTAATGGACATAAAGGAGAGGTATTCTTCCAGATTTTTCTCCAATCTTCATCATTAAGCTCGATCATGCAAATTAAACAAAATAAGACATAAATTTAATAGTTACGCACTAAATTAGGGGTTATAATTCAACAAATTAACCATTAAAATTCTATAAATTTGACCCCCAAAATTAAGCTTATATTGTTCCCATTTTCTTTTAGAGAGAAGACTAGAGCATGGCTTAATACCCATCTACTTGGCTCTATTACAACATGGGACGACTTAATGATGTTTTTTCTAGATAAGTTTTTCTCACCTGAAATGATTATAAAGCTAAAACTAAAATAAATTGTTTTGGTCAATATGAGAATGAGAGTTTTTATGATTCATGAGAAAAGTATAGGGAAAAATTAGTAACATGTCTAAGTCATGGTTTTGGTATCTAGCAATAAGTGTACATCTTCTATATAGGCCTTACGCCTCCTACTCGCTGCATTATAGATGCTATAATTAGAGGAAGATTTGAGCATAAGATTTGGAAAGAAGCATACAATTTGATAGAAGAGATGCCGACTAACAATTTCCAATATAATTTGGAACGCCATCCTAGAAATCCATTAGGGACATATTCTATTAATGATACAATTGGTTAAGCGTCCCAAAATGGATGTGCTAAACAAGAAATTAGATAGTTTGGTTAGTGGAGTTCAAAGTAGTGGATTTAGGAGCCAAACTAAATGTGAAGTTTATGGTAGTTCTTCCCATACATCCTTAGATCGTCAAGTAGGTAGTCCTTTGGCCAGAGAGCCTTAGCAAACCTAGTATGTTAATTATCCTAGGGAAAGGAATGTTCATTATTCAAACACCTACAAACTTGGATGGAGGAACCATCCTAACTTTTCTTGTTTTGATAACCAAAATCCATACCAACCCCTAGAGAGCCTTACCACCTGGCTTTAAGGTCAACCCACCTCCACTTGGGAAATCAAGTTTAGAAGAGAATATGTTAAAGTCTATTCAGGGTAATCAATCTTCATTACAGAACTATGAAGCAGTAATTAAGCATTTAGAAACTCAAATTGGCCAAATTTCTCATCTTTACAAGAACAAAATCCTAGAAAGGTACTAAGAAAAACCAAAGACAATCCTAGAGAACATGTAGAGGCCATTACTTTTAGAAGTAGTGAAGAAGTGAAGACTCATGAAGTATAAAGGAAGAAGGAAACTAAAGTTGAAGAGAGTGATGAAATAGTGGAAGAAGAAGTAAAAATAAAAAAAAAAGGGAAAGGAATTTGTTAATGAAAATCAAGAGCAATATAAGCGCCAAATTCCTTACAGTTAGAGATTAAAGAACTGAAAGTTGGATAAGTAATTTGGGAAGTTTTTGGAAAATATTAAGAAACCATAATATTAATATCCCATATTTAGAGGACATAGCACAAATGTCAAACTATGTAAAATTTCTAAAGAACATTCTATTAAATAAGAGAAACTTAGAAGTTATGGAATTGATAAGTTGAATGAAGAGTGTTTTGCATAATGGATATATTCTCTACTATGTTTAAATCTAGCATTGAATTATTCATGGATAATTGTTTTGTATTTGACACATCGTTTGACTCATGCTTGGAAAATTTGGATCAAGTGCTTAAAAGATACAAAAAAACAAATTTGGTGCTAAAGCTGGAAAAGTTTCCATTTATGGTTTAAAGGTGTATTGTACTTGGCCATAAAATATCAAGTAAGGGAAAAAGGTATACCTAGCTAAGATAGATGTGATTGCCCAACTCCCACCTCCAATTTTTGTTAGAGTGGTTTAAATTTTCATAGGTTATGTTGGTTTGTATCGAAGGATCATTAATGACTTCTTAAAAAAAACTAAACCTCTTAATAATCTTTTAACCAAGGATATTGATAAGACAATTTATATGTGTAGATAAATGCTCATCAGCTTTAAGCTATATTGCAAGTATACGAGTCATACAATTTTAATATAATAGTATCGATTCCATGAAGATTGTAGTTAGTCATCACTCAATTTAGGTTATACTTTTTTTAAGAAAATAATTTAAAATGCTAAAAACTTGAAAATAAATTGAAATTAATCATCAAAATAAAGAACAATCAATTGGGAAAAGTATAGTTACTTGATAGCCAAAAGTTAAGATTAGGAGCCACTCTTCCCTCTTTTGCTTCCCTCTTATCTTATTTATTCAATTACGCTTGACCCAAGATTTTCTAATGTTTAATTACCCTCTCTCAAGGCATAATTAATTGTCCTTATTTTGAATAATACATAATCAATTATGCTGCTTCTCGACTTACACAACCTTACCTAACCGTTCAGCTAGATGTTAAGTAATCCTATATGTAATTTAAACAAATAGACAAGATTCATCTTCAACTACTTGCCAAACCTAAATATGTATAGGTCTATTAGGAGCCAACTCTCTTTGAACTACCTAACAAAAATGCATGAGCTCACTCTTCAATCTATTTCAATGTATAAGCTGAATTCATATCACAAACATTCATTCATTAAATAAAAAAGAAAGAGTGTTACAAAAAGAGTTAAAGAATAGCTCCTATAAAGTATTTAGCTACTCATAATCACAAATAATCTAACAACATTAATGTTTTTCATGCTAGAAAGTAATAAAGGGAAGAAAAAAATTGGGTAAATCTTTGAAGTCTTCCTCTCTACTCCAAGGAAACTAGAAAAACTAGATGTTGAAGAGTTTTCTTGATTTCCAAAGATGATGTTTGGTATTCCTCTTTTGAACGCATAATAAAACATTCACCTTGCCTCTTTTGGAAGGCCTTTAATGATTGCTGGAGGCTCCTAGGTATTAGTGTAACACCCTAATATGGAACCTACAACCATCCACACATAAGTCAACTAAAGCATAATTACATTACAAAACTCCCTGATACTTACATTATCTTTTAATAGTAGTAAAAACATATTTTTATATTAACTTACATGATATTCTAAAAGAAAACATACAAGTTCCTTTAACCATTACATGTATAATAATATGTAATTAAAAATGCATTTCCAAAGTACTTTTTCTTCTACTGGTTGTCCTTGATCCCTGTAGATGTTCCATGTAACTCACTTTTATGATTTGGACCTACACGGATTAACACCTGTGCTAAGCTTGAAAGCTTAGTGGGGAAACGCTTAGTATGAATGACTACTCACAGCAGTCATCTACTAAGTACATACATGCATGACCATCATACAAATGTAAATGAGAATGACATAATTAATCAAATAAACAATGCACACATTCATCAATACATTTTTGTTTTAGTATTAATACAAATACAACTACTTCCTTTTTTTGTGTGTTAAGCCTGCACATTTCCTGTGGGTGTGGATAATAGGTGCTTTGGATATTTGAAGATATCAAACTATGGATACCTGAAGGTATCAGTCTATGGATACCCGAAGGTATCAAGCTATGGATACTCGAAGGTATCAAACTATGGACACCAGTGGTGTCAAATTGTAGCTGCTGCACTAAAACCTTATAGGAATGCCTATCTATCCACAGCCAAGATAATAAGGTAGGCATCATAACATTTCCTTTAGCCATTTGCAAATTTCACAATCCATATATTAATCATAATTCATATATCAATAAATCATATGAAATATATTTCATGTCATAAACAATATATATGTTTAGAAAGCATTATGCTCAATCTTTCAATTCCATTGTTCAATCACTCAATTCACACATGACAAGGCTGACTACATTTATTTTAAAGTGTTTCAAAGGTTTCATGCACATTCAAAAAGATTGGGTGCATATTCAAAAAGATTGGGCTAGAAGAAAACAATACTATGGTTGTGACAGACTCTTTTTTCAGTCATACCTCTAATTATTCCTTAATATGTGTATAAAAAAAGTCAGAACTGGGTTTTGAGGTCTTCTAGACATGTTTTTCCCTCTGTATGTAGTTTTGATAGCATGAACAATCGGACCATTTAGAATTATAAATCATGAGATATAAACAAAATGGCACAAGTTGTTCCAAAATAGGAGCAGTATCAGGTCGCCTATTTCTAACTTAATTTTGAAGGTCATAGAGCTAGATTTAAACTCAAGTGTCTGCTAGAGATATTTACCCCTATGTCGTAGGTTTCATATGCAACTAGAATCATAAAATTTGGGGTTCTGTAGCATTCGTTATGACTCAAACAATGTGACTAACTTAAGAAAACCCTTGACAGAACTCCACTACACAATACTCTCTTATCATATTCAACCAATTCTATCCGAAATAACACCAAAGAACCATCTCATAACTAGTACACATAACTTAAGTGAAGTTCCAAACCTGAAAATTGACGAATTGGGTCATCTATTGCCTTTCCTTCCCTTCCTCTTTAGCTTTACTTGATTCACTACCTTGATTTCCACCTATTCTTACATGAAAAATGATGGGGTGAAGAAGACGAAATGGAGAGGAGAAAATATGAAATTAGAATGTCATGAAACCCCTATCCATATCCCCATTCCAGAACTTTCAATACCCACACACATGCATTGTTATTATTGGTCACACATGCCTTAATCCAATTGGTCCCCATATGCCTTAATCTAATTGGTCCATATGTCCCTTTTTGAAAAAATTGCATATTGGTCCTTCTTCTTCCTTTACATCCCATATTGTCCTGTAATATTATTAATGAATCTCATTCCCCTGTGTCTTAATTTTCTAATGTCATAAATTTCATGCAATTTGGTTAAGTATTTCAAGAAGTATACCCAAAACACCACAGGTTATTCGAAAACATGGGACAGTAGCCATAATGACATTTCAAGAAAAAATTCGAAGACTTTAGAAGCATAATAACATTTCATTACCTTCATGAACGTTTTAGCTCTATGTCTCTATATTAAGGCTCAATTAGAAGTATCTCAATTAGAGCTATGCATTCCAATATATGGCCACATTACCGAGATATGTTCATGCCAAAATGAACAGATTACCCATTTATCCAAATCTTCTACGTTAGATACCTTTATGTTAATTTATTTGTTATGTTCACTTCCTAATGCACCTTAGACATGCTATTATACTTCTAAGGTATATTTGGGGTGTTAAAATTAGAGCCCCTAATTCAAACTTGGTTCTAAGATGATGGACGATCATGCATGTGCACAATCGTGCGCTGCTATTTCAGAACTTTCTTCTCCTTTCATTCTTTTCGACATAACTTCTTCTGCAGATCTCTGACTGACGTTAATTTTGAATTGCAACCTCCCCACAATTTGAGCTTGCTCCCATCAAAATTTTATGGCCATTGAAGTTAAAATCTTTCTAAAAGGTCATATAAATCACCTATAACATATCAATAGCTGAAATTCTGATACCTTCAGAATCCACCACCAAACGGAATCAACCAATCTTTCAAATAAGCTCCAAATCTACCCTTAAACACTAAATAATGTAAAGAAGCAATTAAAAAATTCAAAGGTGATTAAAAGATGCAAAAGATTCAAAATTTCAAATAAACTAAAGCTAAAACATACAAAGAAACACTTAAAACACATGAAAAGAACTTAAAAATATAACCTAAAAACATACTTACCAACTTAACCACAGTTAAATGTTTTCTTGTCCTTAATAAAAATTCAAAAAAAAACCATAAAATCCTATCAATTTGTCTTAAAAGAGATTAAGAGAACAAAATCATTCAAACTTTGGCCAATTGAATGTCAAGCTACTACACACATCATAACTAGTTTTCATCTGTACATATAGACCAAGTCCATTTATGATACTATCATTCAAAAGCGAGCATAAACTCAAAATGGATTTTCCTCACAGGATTCACTCATTTCACTTAAGTTTATAAGGGATAGTGTTTCTCTCAAAACTCCCTATAAGAAATCACACTACCATAGCTTGCAAATACACCAATTATTTTCCACAATGATAATATGCTAAAATAGATCAAAAGGACTTTGTTTAAGGTTGTAATGGGGCTAGGGTTAAGGTGGGTCACAAAGGACTTGATGAATTCTTTACAAGCTTTAAAAAAGCACTAAGTGTACAAAGGGATGACCAAATAAAAATATGAAATATGCAAGTTAATATAACTAACTACTAGGGACTTATTGCTGCTACTACATTTGATTCTTTCTTTTCTTTTCTCTTTTTTCCTTCTCATCATTTCTCTTTTTTGTGATAAAAATGAAAGAAAAATAACAACTACATGCATTATGATCTATGAGTAAAAGTATTGCTGAACTCATCTCAAAGAAAGAAAAAAGAATCTAAAAATCCCAAACTAATGCTCACTTGGCACTTTATTAAACTTGTGAGTAGGTTGGCTAATGAGGTTTTTAGGTTTAAAAATGAGGTGTTTTTCTTCAACAAACAAACGAGTTAAAGGCTCAAAGGAGTTTGCAAGGGATAATGAAATAGATGGGTTATTTAAGTCAAGGATTAAAAGAAAAAGGGCCTTAATCATTTCCATCTAGAATACATCTAGTAGATTAAAATTAGTTCAGAGCAAGTTATGAAGGTAATCACCTAAGGGAGTATCACACACAAAATGAAATGAAATGGATTTAGATGGAGTCATATAGGCTTAATCCTTAAATAAGCTTAATTAACATTCCATCATGCTTCTATACAATACCTAATAAATAAAGTATCAATTTTTAGGTAAACTTATGAAACCAACTACTTTAATCAATCAACATGATTCACATTCTGTTCAAGTGCCCGAATTTAAATTCAAGCATATAACTCAATCCCATTATAACTATACTAACATAACTTCATTTAAAAAAATTCATCATAAAGATTCAAGTGCAAAGAAATTAGGACACCTAATATTACACCCTAAGATGCATCTTATATGAGATGCAAAATGAAAAGAAATCAAAATGATTAATGCTACCTCCCCACACTTGAATAACACATTGTCCTCAATGTGGAAATCAGAGCACCAAAAACCAACAAACAACACATTGAACTACAAAATATAAAAACAAGAATAGGAATAGAAGAGATTAAGGCTAAGAAGGGCTTATGGTAGTCGGTGCAATGGAGGTGGTTCGTTCCTTCCTTGATTCCATGGCAAATAAAATCTTCTTCTTTTTGATTCTTTATGCATCCAAGGTTGAATGGTTAAAGAACCCTAGAGGCAAATTCGTAGGTTCGACTCTTACTGGATGCGCCGCCTCGTCAAGAAGGATTGAGATCATGAACTCCTATTGGGGATGAAAAGCAAGAAAGACCACTTGGTCAACTAGACCGTCTTTTTTGAATAGGGAGATAAAAAAGAAGCACTTGTAGAGATAGAAAAAAATAAGTGGATCCTTTTTTGACATTAAGAGGGGTGGACTACGTGAAGTTCGAGCGAAGCGAGAGGAATGTAGTCACTTGACTGTACCCTTGGATCCTCTGTCAAGCTATGATTCACAAAAACCTTCTAGCAATCATCAAGTCACCTAAACATGAAGAGATTAAAGGGACGAACAAGCTAAAGATCAATCAAAATCAAATCAAATCAAGCACACAAAACTTAATAAAGACAAGCAAACTAAAAATCAACATGCTTAGTTATGGTCATTATTTTGACCATCACCAATTCAATATTTCATTAGAATAAGAAAGAAGAAGCCACTCCATTTTTCTCTTAAAGGAAAGTCTCCATGATACAACTTGTCATGATGACCAATAGCCCTGAGTGTTTTTCCTTTGGATTCTTCTACCTTGAAGATTCCATGCATGTAAAGTTGAACAACTTTGATTGGTCCTCCCCTAGAAATCTTAAGTTTAGTGAAATCAACATCAATCATACCCTAAGCCTCTTCTTCCTCACCTTAACTACCCTCTTCTCTTTTTTATTTCAAAATTAAGTGATTTTTCCTTACCTAAGAAAGTATACTCAATATGCTGATGTAAGGATTGTAACTTATATATGGGTGGTGTCATTAAAGAGAATAGAGTAAAGGCATTCATTTTTCCTAAAGGTTCTTAATTCAACCTCTCACCCAACTCCTCCTTCTTCTTAACTTCTTCATCATCTTTCAAATTTACCTTTCGCTCATGCTTCATCTCAGGTTCCTTTCCACCTTTATTAATCACACCCATCTTCATGCAATCATTTCTTTTCACCTAATTTTTCAACTTTTTTTCCATGTTAAACTTTACTTGCTTATCACCAATCTAAATGATTAACATTCACTTATGTACATTAATCAAAGCCTTACCATTGTTAATGAAACTCATACTGAGGATCAATGGACAACTTCTATCCTCCTCAAAGTCAAGCAAAAAAATAAAAATCAAATGGAATGAAAAATTTATCCACTTTTATGGGCACATCTTTCATTAATCCAAATGGTTTCCTTACTGGTTAATCTTCTAATTAGATGAGCATGGAAGTCAAATTCACATCATCTAGCCCTAATTTCCTAAAAATAGACAAAGGCATCAAGTTCATACTTTCTCCTAAATCACACAAACAATTTAAAAACACAAAATTTCCAATAACATAAAGTATAGTAAAACTCCTTAGATCTTGTAATTTGGATAGCCTGTGGCCTGTGATGATCGAGCTACAACTTTTCGTCAATGCTACTATTTGGTTGACTTTCCAGGTGTGCTTGTTAGTTAGGATAACTGTTAAAAAATTTAAGTACTTAGGCATTTTCTTTAGCACCTTTTTAAATGACAAATGGATTTATAACCTCTTTAATTTTTCTAAGAACTTAGCAATTTAAGTATCCACTAGGTTCTGATGAAGCTTCTTAGGTAGGGGATTTTTGGCTTATATGGCGGTGGTGGCACATATGGATTCTCTTCTTGTTGCTCTTCCTCTCTCTCTTGGCTTCTCTCCTTTGCATCCTCAACCTTCTCATTTGGATCCTATAGTTCATTTATAGTTGTAACCTTGATGGCCTTAAGTTGTTCCCTTAGATTTGCCTCAATGTTGCTTGGTAAGCTACCTACATTCCTAGATGAAAAGGCATTAGCAAGTTGCCCTACCTAAACCTCTAAATTGTTGATGAATGATGGGTGTTTCTTTACTATTTGATCAAATTTCACTTCCATCCTCTTTTGGCTTTCCTCCTAATTTGCATCTTTTCATTCTCTTCTTAACTTGCCAATTTGGAGCCTAAGAAATCCATTAGCTTATCCATCTTGTTTTCCAAAGACCCAAGTCGATCAAGCTGAAAACTGGGAGGTCCTTGTTCTCTCACTTGGCCACCTACATTATTAGCATTCCAATCAAAATTGGGGAGGATTTTCCACCTATTATTGTAAATATTGGAATAAGGAGTGTTTCCTCTTTGCGATTGGCCCATATAATGTACCTGCGCGTTGTCACTAGCTCCTAAAAAGAAACGTTATACTGTGCTATAGTTATCTTGCCCACAAAGCTCACATTGAAATTGCAGGGCCCTTAATATAGATGAAGAGGCTTTTTGCATGTCGCTCAATTGGTTGGTGAGGGCTAAAATTTGTGCTTGTAAAACTGTCACTGATTTAGGTTAAATCATATCTTCTTATTCCTTGGACCCTTGCCTATTCCTCTTATTTACACACAAAAAATTATTGTTTTCCATCTCTTCTAAGAGGTCATGGGCTACATCTATAGTTTTCGTCATGAAAGACCCTCTAGCAGTTTAATCTATGGTTCATTTATTACCCTTACTAACCCTATTTCAAAAAGTTTGTATAAGGAACTATCTTGGAAGATTGTGGTGTGGACAGCTCGTAATAACTCCTTAAATTACTCCCAAGCCTCAAATAATGACTCTCCATCACTTTGTTGGAAGTTTATGATATCCTTTATAATTTGTGTAGTCTTGTTGAAGGGGAAAGACTTAGTAAGAAAAGGTTGGGCTACTTGCTCCCAAGTGGTGATATGACCTAAGCTGAGAAAATTATGTCATGCTTTAGCTTGGTCCTTTGCTTGTTCGCAAAACAAACTACGAGTTTTACCCTCAAAACCATAAGTATACAGGTCATACTTATAGTAAAGAACGAATATCGATCCCACGAGGACTGTATCTAGATACCCTATTAATTTGGTTTGTACTTTTTTTAAGAAATTGGTTTAAAAAAGATAAATAAATAAATAAATAAATGAACAAAGCGCAAACAAATTTGGAAGCCACGGTAAGCAATACAGCCAATCACCAACACTGCAGATGAAAACTCAGAGAAAATCAAGAATCAAGAATAGGATTTGTTGTTATCCTTATTGTTTCCCCTTTAGTTTAATCGATCTAATTTATATTTGGCCACAGATTTCCTAATATTTTAGCTATTCTCTCTCAAGGTGCAACTAAATTTCACTAATTAAATAATCTAGGATTAACTTTGGGATCTCTCGACATGCAAAGCCTTTTCTAAACGTTTAACTAGATATAAAGCTATCCTATAGGTAGTATATTAATTTATCGAAATATTTTCCTAATAAATCAATACCTTATTGTCTATAGGTCTATAAAATGCCAAATCTTATTATACATTTAACATAAATTACCCAACTCACTCTCTCGATTTGTTGTAGGGTTTACGTTTAATAAACAACAAAAACTATTTATAGAATTAAATCAACAAACAAAGGGTCCCTAATAATTCAAACAAGAAATCCTAAAAATATTTTAGCCGCTCATAATAATAAAAATAAGTTCAATCATATTCATATTTTTCCACATATAAAATAAAATAAATAAGATAAATAAATAAAAGAAGAAAAGAAAAATAAATCTGGAAAAATAAATAAATATTGAAAGAAGTCTTAAAGTTTTGTGGCTTGTATGGCGTTGGCGACCAAGATTACGCAAGTCTTTTTGTGTGTGTGGCGCTCTCCTCTATTTTTTTCTTACCAAATCTTCATTTAGAGTGGCTCATAGGTTATGCTACCTCTGTTCGAATTCCTCTTCTGCGTCTGCATCTGCGTCTCTTTTTAGGGCTGTTACTTGGTGGTCTTGAGGGATTGGACTGCTTGGCATAGAGGCAGGAGGGGGTTTTGGTCTACAGTTAGGAGGAGCTTGGTCCAGCAACTGGGCGAGTGGGCTCTTGGAGGCAGTTTTGGGCACGTCCAGCAGGCTGCAGGCATAGACGGGCTGGGTGCAGGGCAGGAGTGGGCTAGCAGGCTGGGGCGCACAGGCGGGTTGGCTCATGCAGGCCCAGGTGGCTTGACCAAGTGCATAGCCCAGCGAGGAAGGGCAAGTCCAACTTTAGCAGGCCTGATAGATGCCCGAGTTAGCAGGTGCGTAGGCTCGTCTCTAGCAGTCCAGGCCATGGACAGGTGGTCCAGGTGTGAGGCAGGCATTAGGCGGTCTAGTGGTCCGCCAGGCAGACTTGGGCTCTCTCTAGTAGGCTCCAGCCGAACTTGGTCCACAGTAAAGGATTTGGCAGGTTTTTACTTGGTCTAGGCTTAGTCTTTTAGCTTCATTCTTCCATGAAGCTTCTTCTTTCTTTTTCTTTTTCAACTTCAATGTTCAAATTTAATTTACCCTACACAATAAAGAAATACACCAATAAGATATAATTCTAACCCAAAATTAATAATTAAATAATTAAAAAAAACAAAAAATAAAAAAACTTAAATGATCAAAACTTACTCTAAATTAATACCAAACAAAAAAAAATAATTAAGATCATGCTAAACAAAAACACACAAAAAAAGTATTATAACATAGTAACAACAACCTATTATGCAAGAAGCACATGCAAAACACTTAGAAAAACACATACAAAAACACAATTATCATCCTTTAGGGTCAAGGGAAATAACCTTAAGCTCATTTCATTATCTAACATCCCTTTAAATCAAAATGTATCATAAATCTCCAAGAAATTAGAAAGATATGTGTTGGGATCTTCATTAGCCAACTTATAAATCTATACACTAGAATAAAGTATGTTGAGGAGTGCCGGCTTAATCTCAAAGTTATTCTCTTGTACAGGAGGCCTTATAACTCCTTCAAGACTAAAAGTTAGGCTGATAAAATCCATCAATGTCCTTTCGGTCCCCCTTAATCTCCTTCTTCTTCCATATTCCTTTGTATAGTTTCTTCGAGCTTTGCTCTTCTTAACTCTCTTTCATGCCTTGTAATGCCTAAAAACTCTTTGTCACTAAGCTCGTTAGACCTTCTCATGCTCCTTGTGTTCATGCACCCACAAATACATAAGAAAAAGTATCAAACATTCTTAAATAAAAGTTATCAAAACTAAACAAGATGCTAAATAATCAATATGAGACAATTTATGTGCGTGGACAAATGCTCACTAGCTTTATGCTATATCGCAAGTATACGAGTCATATAATTAGAGGATAACAGTATTGATCCCATGAGGATTATAGTTAGTCACCACTCAATTCAAGTTATACTTTGATTAAGAAAATAATTTCAATTGCTAAAAACTAGAAAATAAACTAAAATTATTCAAACAAATAAAGCGTAATCAATTGCGCAAAGTGCATTAATTTGATAGTCTAGATTTAAGATTAGGACCCGCTCTATCCCTCTTTTACTTCACTCTTATCTTATTGATTCAGTTATACTTGACCTAAGATTTTCTAAAGTTTAATTATCCTCTCTCCTGTCCTTAGTTGCATTAAGATATAATTAATTGTCTCGACTTACACAACCTTACTTAATCATTCAACTAGATTTTAAATAATCCTATTGGTAATTTAAATAAATAGCTAATATATTTCTTGAAATACTTTAAAACCTTTAATATTTATAGGTCTACTAGGAGCTAACACTTGTTGCACTACCTAACACGAATGGACAAGCTCACTCTCTTGATCCATTGCAAGGTATAAGCTCAATACATATCACAGACATTCGTTCATTTAATCAAAAAGTAAGATTTTTAGAAAAGAATTCAAGAATAATTCCTATAAAGTGTTTAGCTACTCATAATTACAAATAATTCAACATTCATATTTCTCATGCTAGAAAGTAATAAAGAGCAGAAATAAAAAACTAGGTTAAGCTTTAAAGTCCTCCTCTCTAGTCTAAGGATGAAGAGTTCTCTTGATTTCCCATGATGATGTCTTGTTTTCCTCTTTTCTAAGCCACAAAAAAATCTTAACCTTGCCTCTTTCAGAAGGCCTTTAAGGATTGTTAGAGGCTCCTAGGGTTAAAAGCTCCTAAATGAAACTTGGTGCGTTGCTATTTGACAACTTTCTACTCTTTTCACTCTTTTGGCCATAATTTATTCTCTAGAAATCCAATTGACTTGAAATTTGAGCTACAACATAATGTAAAGAAACAACTGAACACTTCAAGGATCATTAAAAGATGAAAAAGATGAAAAATATCAATTAAGCTAAAGTTTAAACATAAAAATAAACACTTAAAACACATGAAAACAACCTCAAAATATAGTGTAAAAACTCACTTATCAGATGCCATATTTAATTTTGATGAAAAATGCATGTATTCTTTTAATTTATTAAAGGCTAAATATGCAAGTACTCCAATATTAGTCTCACCAAACTGGTCTTAGCCTTTTGAGCTAATGTCCGATGCAAGAGATTAAAGCAGTTTTGGGCAAAATGAAGCATAAAATATTTCATCAGATTTATCATGCAAGTAGGACATTAAATGAGGCCTAAAACAACTACACTATGACTACAAGTGAAACGCTAGATATTGTATTTGCCTTTGACAATTATATATCTTATTTGGTTCTTTCAAAGGTGACAGTATATATTGATCATACAGTGTTTAAATGTTTAAATATTTGGTGAATACGCTTGATGTAATGCTAAGATTAATTACATGGGTTTTGTTATTGCAAGAGTTTGACTAAGAAACTAGGAAAAAATTAAGTGTTGAAATTCTTTTCACCAATCATCTTTCTAAGTCTAGTGAAGAAGTCATGGAATAAGGAAAAAATTTAGGACATTAAGTGTTTCCTAAGGATCATTTGTTAGTAGTAAAGGATAAATTACCATGGTATACTAATTATGTTAATTATCTGACTGGCAATATCATTCCTCGTGATTTTTCTTATCAATAAAGGAAAAAGTTCCTATATGATGTTAGAAAATTTCTTTTATATGATCTATAATATACTAGATTTTGTAGATATGGAATTATTAGAAGATGTGTTCCTTATGAACAAGTGCCTTCTATATTTGATCATTATCATTCCAAGGAAGCAGGAAGACACTTTAGACCAACTAAGACTATACATAAGGTCTTAAAGTATATATTTTATTGGCTCATTATGTTTAAAGATGCATTTTGATTATGTAAAATCGTGTGATAATTGAAAAATATTTGGAAAATTTTATAAGAGACCTGAATTGCCTCTCAAAAACATTTTAACCTAAAAAGTTTTCGATGTTTGGGGCATTTATTTTATATAACCCTTACCTAAATCATATGCCAATTAATAAATTTTATTTAGAGTAGATTATGCAAGCAAATAGGTTCAATCTGTAGTATTGCCCACTAATAAAACTAAAAGTATGGTGAAATTTATAAAGAGAAACATTTTTACACGGTTTGGTATACCTTGAGCACTTATAAGTGATGGAGGTATGCATTTTTGTAATAAGCAATTTGATTCCCTCCTATCCAAGTATGGTCTGATAAAGTCATCACACCTTATCATCCATAGACTAGTGATCAAGTGAAAATTTCAAATTGAGATATTAAAAGAATTCTAGAAAACATTGTTAGTGCCTTTAGGAAAGAGTGGTTATTAAAATTGGATGATGCACTATAGACATATTGTATTGCATTTAAGACAACCATTAGTATGTCTATGCCACCTAGTTTATGACAAGTCATCTCATTTACCCGTTGAATTAGAGTACAAGGAATTTTAGGTAGTTAATTTTCTAAATTTTAACATTAATGGAGTTAGATAAATTTCACCTTGATGCCTATGACAATGCTAAGCTTCATAAGGAATGGATTAATAAATGGCATGATAAGAATATCATTACTCACAATTTCAATGTTAGGGATAAAGTTTTGATTTACAACTCACACTTAAGTCTCTTTCTTGAAAATTGTGATATCATTAGACTAGTCATTGTGATGTGCTTAACGTCTATCCTTATGATACCATTTAAGTTTTTAATGATCAAACATCTTTAAAAGTCCATGGACAAAGGGCTAAACTCTATGTACCTAGTAGGGCCACTAACTGTCTTGAAATTCCTTTTCTTTCCAACCCTTGCTAGGTTTCCTCCATCTTTAAATTATTTAAATATTTATGGGCTTTTCCCTTATTCTTTTTTTGTCCTTAGTTCTCCTCCCCTTATTATGGTTTTGTCCTTAGATCTTCTTTTCTCTTCTTTTTGTAGGTGTTAAATCTTTGGTCTTTTGTTGGTCCTCTTTTGAGCTTTTTGATTTCCATGTCTAGCTTTCCCTAGTTTAAGTTCCTTTTAAGCTTTGATTGCTTGTTTGATTTTGTTTTAGGGTGTTTTTTATTAAGTTTTTCAATCTTTAGTTGGTCAAATAAATTCTTTTAGGTCTTTTAGCTAATTTTCCTTTTAATTTTAAAATTTAAATTTTCTTGTGTTAAGATTTGTTTTCATTTTTCTCTTAATTTTATGTTTTTAATTTCCTTGTGTTTGGATTTGTTTTCATTTTTCTTTAACTCCCTTTTAGGTTTTTATTTAGCTTTCCATTAATTTCCCTCATTAAGCCTACTCTTCTTTAATTTTAGTGTTTTTAAAGCTTTTCCTTTAGAATTTTAGTTGCCTAACCCTCTAATCTTTTTTTAGGAATAATTTGGGGTTAGTTATATGAAGATTTGAGTTAAAATTTCATCTTTAGGAGGATTTTGCAGTAATAAAATGGCAGGGGTAGAACTGATAAGCTCGTCACAAGCTATCAAAAAATTAAATCCTAACTACCCAAACTATCTAGTAATGGCGAGCTAGGGTCGAACCACAGAGAGTCGGGATGCAACTATTATTTCAAATGTTGCAAGATAAACTAAGATATAAAAGATGCAACCCAAAAGACAAACACAAAGCAAATTTAGAAAAGACTAATAAAAATAGCAAAGAAGTGGGTTGGAGATATCTATAAGATTTTGGGATGATCATTGACCCTTGAATCTAAATAATAGGTACTCGAGTCAAGGTGCTAGCTTATAGACTCGAATAAGCTCTCAAGCCCTCAGTTCCTCTAAATTAGACAATTCTAACAAGTTCTAGAAATGTCCTTATCCACATCTATAACGTAGAACAAACTCTCTAGATTTAATAGTGAAGACGCTTTAGGTATTAAGGAAAGACTAACATAGGCCACCTACTTTTAGGCTCGGAAGATGTAACCTAAGGCTATGGAACCCTAGGTTAGTTGATTAAGTATCTTGACAAATTCAACTAACCTATTGCTACTTTCAGGAATTGCTATGGACTATTACGTATTACATGCTCAACCCTAGCTTTTGGATTAGGAAATTACCTAAAGGGTAATCAAACCTAGAGATAAATCCTAATTAATGACATGTAACCTAAGTCCCAAACCAACCTAGACGAACAAGCATCTAATTAAGCATACTTCAACTCCATTGTTACAATTTTCATCCTTTCATCCTTTCATCCTTTTAATATCTCCAAACCTCTAAAAGAACTAATCACACATGATTAAGTTGCCTAAAACAAATATTAAATGAGCATAAATCATGCTTAAATAAATAAAACAGAAGCTAGAAAATTAATAACTAAACTAAGAAATTAAATTCAACATTTTATTTAATGAAATCTTAAGTTACTTCAATTAATAAGCTATTACCTAAAACTTAATTAACTAAGACCTAATTTAACATCTTAAATAAAAATTTCATATTTGAAAATTAAACAAAAACTGAAATTTAAATGAATTAAAACTTAAGAACATGCATAGAAACTAACTACTAAACACATGTGAACCAATCATTCAATGGATAATTGAAACTATATGAAATAAAACTTTTAAAAAATTAATAATTGATCAAAATAAATATGAAATATGATCATTCAATATTTTAGTTTGAAAATAAAACAAAATTTATTGATCTATTTGAAATAATAATCAAACATTAAGCAAAACCATGCATTCGGTTGAGGAAGCTAAGGCAAAATAATGGCTATGGAAAAGAAAGCAACATAAATCGTATAAATCATTAAGATTCAGACATCAAAAGATGTAAAATAATTAAAATTATAACAAACTATGGAGTTATGAATAAAGAGACAAACTAAAACAGCAAAATGGAAACAAAACTAAGAAAGAAAACAAAGAGTGTAGTCGTGATTGTT